>OY740775.1:30797830-30855045 GCA_963513935.1 Aphrophora alni
TATTATAAGAAAAGATACAGAAGAAAAACCCTTAGGCTCGTATAGCTTGCATTAGAAAATTGACCACGAGATTTCAGACGAAAATCATGTAATGAATTTCACTTTATAGTTAAGGGCAAGAACGATTAAAACAAATTATGGAGAAAAAGCGAATGAGGGAGAGATTATCAAGTACGAAGAATGTTACAAAATCTGAACAAGATTTGTGACAAATTAATGTTCTAGTGTTGTTGATTGCGTATTTACTTTACTCCTTCTAATTTCTGACAAAACTAAACGACTCGTATGCCTTATGCCACTCTGTTTCTGCAATAGACGTTATATATTTTAAAATTAATATTAATTAAAGAAGGGTCTCATAATACTATTTGATATAATAGTAGGGTTTGTTTGAACGAATGTGATAGTAGGAAACCAATATATTTTAAAATACTTTCCTTATTGACAAAAATCTCAGCTCAGCCCGAGCGTCCTAGCAGACGTATAGACAGATGTATAGGCTAATAAATATATATGGCGTCATATTTAACGCATGACTGGCATTCCGATTTTTGTATTTGTAATTGAATATCGTAAAACTAAACATATATTGGACAGCGTTTAAATTTTTAAACCAGTAATATACTTTAAATTTTTGTGTACAATTTATTATATTTTATTTATACTTTAAAATTATAAATATACAATTTGTAAACTGTTAAAACAGATCTATTTGAAAAAAAAAAAAATAAAAATATTGTATTGTTACAATTGAATTCAAGAATAACCCTGATAAATTAATTTCTTCATACCAAAACAAAATGAATTGTCCAAATTAAAATGACATGAAAAGAGTAATATAATATAAAATAATGAGGTTATCATTATAGAGAAAAGAACAAATACAAATTAATACATTTGATAATTCTCTGCAAAACACAAATAAACCCCTCACGATTATACAGTAGCATTACTAAATAACTTCTACCCCACTATGTTGAAGTCATGCATGAAATCGACCTGAGTTTTAAACGTTATGCTTTTAAATGTTCAGGAGAATTATATATTTGTTACTTAAATTACATTACAGTATTGAACGTGACTCCATGGTGTCCCACATGTTAAAATTGATACAAAGTACTTAGAGTAATACAACACGTACATAGTTAGAGTGTCGTATAATATTTGTCGAGTTACTATAATCGGAAATACATGTTCATTAAAGCTGACCGGAAACGACATTTAAACTATTAAAGTATTAGGCATAGAACTGATGCGAATTTTATTCTGATATTTTGGATTTTTTTCTCCTACAGTGATCTTAACAATGATTGTGTTATGTTAAAAAAGATTGAAAACTTTTACTTTATGAATTTATTAATAACGTTGATTATCATAGCAAAGCAAAGCTAAAGGAAATATCAAATATATATATATATATATATATATATATTATACTTGAATGTTTACTTTTCAAGTATCTTTCAATCTATCTTACAGGAAATTAATTTTTAAGATCTACATTGATTTTGTTTATTTAGTATCTTTCGTGAAATAAATTAAGATAAGATTGCCACAGTAATAATAATATAAAAATTATTGTTCTTAAAACTAAATCTATAATAAAATAGATTTGATCACTGCCTTCTTAATACAAATAAATTAATCACAATCAGAGTATTATTAAATAGCTTCAACGCTAAACTGCTGCAATTAAACGTGAATACACATAAATTTGGTTTAAAATGTGGGCGAGACCTTTTGTGTGTTGCTTAAATCATTTGACAGTACTGCAAGTGACAGCACACTACTTCACATAGGTACTATAAATTAACATTCATAGAAACTATTTAGAGAAATGAAAGATGTGCATTGTTATTGTTATCGTGTTATTGATGTTACTATAAACGGCAATATATGTTATTTAAAGTTGACCAAAAATTACATTTCAACATTTATATTAATTATAAACAAATAAATACTTGGAATGTAACTGATACGATTTTTTTTTTTTTTTTACCGACGGTGATCTTACGATTTAAATGTGTAGGCAGTTTGTTTCACATCATCAGTTGATACAGGTTCATGCATTTCATGTGGATATGTTGATAGGGTCACAAATTTTGAAGCTTTGCAAATATTATAGTAATAGTTATTTGGCAAACATCACGATCAGCTATTATTTTTGATTTCTGTTTTGAGGTTTTGTTTTTAGATATTGCATATTTTTAAGGTAATTTTATATTTTCAATGTCGTACACAATATGATTTACGATATTTCAATGTATATTTTAAAGATGCAAAAAATGAGCTATTGTGGTTCTGATGTTGTAAAATAGGAATTTTGGAATTCTAGAATTTATCCTAGAATTTATTTATCCTATAGTTATCATTTAAATTTGCGTCCATTAAGATTAAGATTTATTTCACCTCATTTATAACTTTGTACTTCACTTATCCTTGTATTTTTTTTATAATATTAACATTAATCTCCAACAGTTACAAAAAGCAACATTTTTTTTTTTTTTAATGTTTCAGAGATGAAAAAGAGAAAAACGATCCTAATATATTTGTCGCACTATTATTTAAATTTACGTTTACAATACCATTGTTCGTTGTTTCGAATTTGAACGGTATATTATTTAAAGAGTAAAATACAGAGTTTTTTCTTTCTTTTCTATGCTCTTCCTTCTATCTGAGCTAAGGATTCTGGCCTTTCTCTCCTCTCAATTAATGTGACACTTCCCTTGTTAGATAATTGCTTCATTATTTGTTGTATCAATATTTCATTAATATGAAATATTAAACCCTTGTTCGATATCATAAGCATAAAAATATAAAAGATTTTCGGCTAAAATATTTATCAACTTTGTTGGACAGTTAATAAAATTATATTTTCCTGTCACTCCTCCCTATTTCTGCCACAACAATTTAAGCTACACGCGACCAAATGTTCTATAGAGTTATATACAATTGGAACTCAAATACAAGTCATCAACACCGATAGTGGAGATCCACAAGGCTGTGTGGGGAATGCTGGCATTCCCCCCACCCCTATTCCATTCCTGTTCGGTTCTTCACATTTGCCAATTTGGCATCACGGTTTATTTTCTCTTTCCACCAGAAATTCTCCACTTTTCATCAGGGTCTTTCTTCTTGTTTTTCCCCTTAGATTAAGCAACAAATATAAGTAATAAATGATGTTTGTACATGGTTTCTCATCAGTGCGATCAACCGATCAACGCCCACACTACTCCATTACCGTGGCGCCTTTTAAACAGTTATAATTTCACAATTTTATACGTCTGTATGTATTAATCTTTCATATGAAATTATGTACTAATCGTTCAGCGTTAAAACTACAAAAAATAATTCACATGAAAAATAGTATGAATTGTGTAAAATTACTAAATAGTTCACATTCTAAAACTAACCCGCAACACGTGATATATTTCATAAAAAAAAAATATTTTTTAAAGATTTGTAAATTTTATAAGAGGATATCAAATTAATGATCTTAGTTTGTGTAGTAGCCTACATTATTTATGTTACACACAATACAAATACTTAAACAATTTTTGAAACCCTAGCTCCCAGTGTCGTTACACGGTGTATCAAAAGCAAGAAATTATAAATAATTCGCTTGGCAATGTCTGTTAATGGAAAAGGTCTTATATTTGAAATATAATTATAACTAAACCATATCTACTTATTTATCAGAACACAATCAAACATTTCTCTGTCAGCACGTAATGACGTAAACTATTTCTTACGACATTGATACAGAAACAATGTATCAAAAGACACAGATTAGCTTAAAATTTTATAAAATATATCTAATAATATTTTTTCGTCAAAATACATTATTATTATGGTTTCAAAATAAAACTCAAACACTAAATAAGTCGCTTTACGTTTTTTGTCCTTCCTTGTGGTGCCTGTCTCCTACAATCGTAGAACAAAATTCTCCAGAGTTCTACCTCCAATGATACCATTCTTATTCGGTTGAATACCTAGAATAAGGCCATTTCTTTGTCCTTCCTGGTTACGAAAAACATTTTAAATACTCTTTTCGAAAGAGTAATTCGTACATCAAATAATAACACTAGTAGTCCAAGCCATCATTTTTGCTATTAATTTATTATTTTGCTATTCCTATATATAAACTTCCTGACCTATTTTTAAATTATGAAACTGTAAATTACTATTAGAAAAAGATATTATACTATTTCCAACTTATTGTTATCAATATTAATAATCCTTTTACATACATTTCGGCTGCTGTCTTTATAAACAAAGAAGAGAGAGGGCGTACAGATTTCACGGAATATAATAAAAAATTGACGTTACAAAATAATGTAAATACAAAATACTATTAATTTTTACTACAAATCTGAATACTACTCTAGAAATTTCATATTCAATAATTTGAAGATTCCAAATTTTGTCTTTCAGGCTATTACTACTAATAAGCTGCTTGTATCCTTAATAAATTTACTTTCTTTATACATTTAACTAAATAACAATGTAAATTAAGTATAATCTCATTACTATTATATTTTCTTTCTTAAACCCCAACTAATTTTTATGGCACGATTTATTTTAAAAAGTTTCTTCATATTGAAAAATATTTCACATTCTACAGCCCACAAATCTTATTGAAGTCTGAGAGTATTATTTATACAAACACTGACGTAAGTACATTTCTGCTCTCACGTTTACATGTCCTTCTTATCTTATTTAATTACAGTGTAAATATAATATTATTTAACTATTGAAAGGCAATAACATTACAATGAACTGTTACTCACAAATATAATAAATAACACACACTAATTTATCCGTCACTAATTAACACTAAAACTCCGTCCGGCCTTTTACTAGACGGAGATATTACATTTATCTCATACCACCCTTATCTTCAAGGCATTCTCCTATCTACACCCTATATACGAACTTATAGAGACTACGGGGATTCAGAATTAATGCAAAAATAAATGTACTTTTTTTAAATAGTTTTTTTTTTTTATATAAATAAAAATCAGAAACAAATAATGAAGCGGTAGGAAGAATATTTCAAAAAGATCTATTTGAAGAAGGACTAGGAAAAGGGTGACGTATAAAGGAGATTGATAGTAAAATCTCTCTGCTTGTAGATATAGAAAACAAATATTAAATTATGGACACATTCAGAGAATGGACGATTTGATATTTCTAAATAAACCCATGGAATTTACCCTAACAAAATGTCATTAGCGAAGGAGATAAAAAAAAATCCTGTAGAATCGTGTACGATCGATGTTAGACATTTTCTGAGAGTTAATAAGTGGAAATAAAAATTCCAGTTGTCTTGTTTATGTTTTACTTTTTTATTCAATTTTTTTAAAATCACCATAACAAAATATACCTATCCACCATCCACTTTCTACAACGTTCACTATACATAATCTGTAAATTAATCACTATAAATGTTCACTATAAATTAATCTGAATTCTTATAAAATTAAAAAGATTAACCTAATACTATTAATTTGAATATAAGAGCTTGTTTGAACGAATGTGGTAGAAAGCAAATAGATGCTCATTCTACTTCCACTTAAGTAATATAGTCAATAGAACTACCGTCTGTGAAATATTTATGACGTGATTTTCCAAACGTGACCGACTTTGAAATTGAATATCGCAAAACTAAACAGACATCATTGAAATACTATTTAAAATCAATAATGTGTATTTAACAATATATTGTTGAAATTAAATATACAAACTAGTGCCATTAATCGAAGAATATTATTTTTGAATTCAAGAAAATCTCTAAATAAATATTGAGCTTGACTTGTGAGATAATATTTGATAGAATAAAATTCGAACAAAGGAAACGCGTTTCAACGACAAAGTCGCCATCCTCAGTGATACATTAGCTACAATAACTAATATAAACTGAGTTATAGTTATAATTGTGTGAGATCTTGTGTTCCAGTTTTATTCTATCAAAGATTTTATAGTGTTAGAAATAGTTAGATGTGCTTACACTTTGTATTCTGGGTAAGTAAAAGCCATCGATATATAATTATATATATATATATATATATATATATATATATATATATATATATATATATATAAATACTTTAAAACTGTCTGTTTAAAAGTTGTGCAAGAGAAAATTAGGAAAACAAATCAATATATGTTGGTACGTGATATCTTTTAGTTCAGTTTGCAGTGAATATATCTTACAATGGGCAGGACCCGTTAAGTCGTGGAAATTTTGAAATTAAAAAAAAATATATAAAATATTTTTTCTAAGGCAGTTTTAGTAGGCCTGTACGGATGTAGGGCAAAAAACGACGAGTTCAAGCGAGATGAGTGTTATCTACAAAGATTTAACAGTAAGTTATAGTTTTGATGTTGTATCTCTTGTATCACTGAGGATGCCTTATTTGTCGTTAAAACGCTTTTGATTGAGTAAACGTAATTTTTGTGAGAGTTTGTGTTCGAGTTTTATTCTACGTAAGAAAATCTCAGTTTAATAACTTTCTTCAAACCAAAACCAAAATTAAATATAATATAATTTAGATAGATACTATACAATGTTGTACAAAGAAAATATCATGCATGAAAAAGAAAATAGTATATTTTATAAATATCTTCATAATACAAAAACCAATAAATAGTATCAACCAGCGTAATAATCAATAGCTCTGACAAATGCTTCATCACAGAAGTTATGCTTGAAATTCACATTAATTTTGCTTTTTATTGTTGAGCGGACATATTTATTTGTTGCTTATATCATTTAACTGCTGCATGTGACTGAACATTGCCATACTTCTATTGCTCTTGCCACGTGTTAAATTTCATGAGAATTATCTATAGAAATAAAACAAAAAGGACATTTCTCTGACTGTCACGCAATTGTTCTTGTTACTAAGCGTAGATAAATGTAGTTTAAAGTTTACCAAAAACTACTTTCAATTTTGCTATTTAATTACAATGAATTTGAATAATGGGTTGGCGAAACCATCACCTAGCAGACATTCACTGCAAACAGCCTTATCATATCCTTACTCTTCGTGTTGTTCTGAGGTCTTTTCTGTGACTTTCACAACTTCCCACTCCGGTGGAATTGTATCTTTCTTATTCTATTCTGTCAGCGATTTTCACTTTATTTAGCACCTTTTTTTCTGTGTTAAGTCCAATCCTACATTATAAGGCGATCATTGCTGATATTTGAATGACATGGGTCAAAAGTTGTCGCATACGGTATTTCGGTGACCTCTCACATTATTTTGCCTTACCCGATCAAGCGGGGCTCTGACCGGGGAACTATAATTTCCCTAGCTGCTATTTGAAAAAAAAAGGTTGTTCTCCAATAAGACTATCAACATGGAGATTCTTGCTTTGTCAAGATTTCGTCGATAACGCGGAGACAATAAACCTAGTTGAGAAAGGTCAAACAGGCGAAAAGAGGAAGACGGCCCAAGAAGGCTTCAGAAGAGACTATAAAACCAACATATTGGTACAAATACGAGGACTATAACACATGCTATAGAATTCCAGGGAAATTATAACAGCAGGTCGAGAGCATTCACTAGACTCACAGAGTTGCTATCGGGTCATTGTATACTCAGTGGACATCTTAGAATGATCTTAATAGAAAATTATGTAATCTGTAGATTGTTTGAAGAGGAGTAGGAGACCACACATCATGCACAGTAGAGCTGGAAATCTGGCAGGGATAAATAATGATGTTGAGAAAAAAAAGTATTATTAATCCTCTTAGATGAAGTAAGGAAGAACAATAAATTGCAATAGTTCGTATTACATTTTACCTCAGGTCATTACTATTGCAAACTAAATTACATTCAATCTCTAAACAGGAGCTGTTAAGATAATTGATTATCAATTGTTTTTTCTGCTTTTTTGTAATTCCGTTCGATTTCCGAACTCCATTTTGCATTATTATAATATGCAGAAGTTTTTTTTTTTTTTTTTTTTTTTTTACGAAATGAGATACTAAAAGTTTTAGTAGTTGAATTTATTATATAAAAAGATAAGCGTGTTTTTTCTTGTGTGGTGGTCGTTGAGAGGGTAAATGCAAATAATAAAAAGCAATATAATACAGTTAGATGTGCAAGATAAATCACTTGATGAATGTTACTACAAATATAATTTTATTCAATACGAGAATAACGCAAAGGAAAGCAGATTAAAACTAATGACTGTAACGAGGATCGACTGTGGAGTAAACTTACTCAATATGTGTTGTTAAGCGTACAATTTTGTAATACTTGCAAATGTAAATTATGCCAGAGGTAACACAAGTTTAACTAAAGTTTTATAATTAAATTAGTAGTGCGTAAATATTACTCAAACTTTCTTACAGAAGATCATGCATAGTAATATAGAACATAGGCTCATTACTGAAAGAAAATGCAAAAAAAATTAAGTTGTGGAAGTAACAAGAAATTCTAAAGACCAAGTACTGCATAATTAGTTCTACTTCACGAATCGAGTGACGAGTAACGATAGACAACAATCGAGTAACTAGTAGTGACAATCGATATAAATTTATTTTCCTACCGTCGAGTGCTTTTGTCATTCACAAAAGTCAGTACTTGTCACTTTCGTCAAAAGTAACTTTTTAGATAAGTAAAGGGAATGTATGATTAATGACAAGTTTATTGACAGATTGTATTACTCTTATAAGAGCAAAGTGTTTTTGCGAGTATAAGACGTAATATTTATTATGAATGTGGTTAATAAGGAATTTCATATTTTTACGAAAAAAATTCTAACCAAGAAAGGCTTTATATACTATACAAAGTTTAATAGAAATGATTAGCTGTTGTTGCAGTTCTTACTGTAAAATCTAGATCTTTATATATGCAATCTGTATTGAGACAATACCCTTTGATTATTTTGACTTTGTTTTTTAAAGTCAAACAAACTCTAAGTTTCATTTTTAATATTGAGTTATTTGTGCGTGTAAACTGTAATCACCTTTCTTTCTAAACATTAACGGTCCTCCAAAAGACTAACCTTTTACTAAGTAACCTTATATGAAGTGATAATGGGCTAACGCAGCCCCAAACCGCAGTAATAACGCACAGTGGATTATCCAGACGTACCGAATGAAATGGTAATAAAAAAATTATTCATAAACTCTAAGCTATCATCGCCTTACAAACAAAGGAAGAAAATAGCATACAATAAATATCTCCCTAGTTTTCGAATAATTTATTATCGTCAGGGTCGGAAAAGAACAAAAGTTGGTGAAGGTGAACAAGAAATGGTAGGGAACATGAAAGAGTCTGATCTAACTGAAGACTAAATGAAAAAGGTGAAGATACAGCATCTCGGGGTATTTTCATAACAGTACTCACTTTAATGCACCCTCGAGTTTTCCTAACTCTTTATAAGACGTATTTGTGTGATTTAAAAAAAAACTTTAAATATTTGTGTCATATTATATATACATCACCAAGAGATGAGCATATAAGTATCAAATATTATTGAAAACAAATTTTGTTTATTTATTTTGTATCTTGTCATTGTTTAAAAAACGAAAATAGCTTACATATATTTAACTAAGTATAATAAATTTTATTTTATTTCAGAATATAATAAAATGTATTTTATACTCTTTGCCGGTTACTCTTTTTCTTTTCTTTAATATTTATTTATATTTCATTATTTTTTTGATGACTAAAGCAGATGCTTTGGTAAAATCGTATAATGAGACCGTCTGACAATTTTATATTTAGGAATATACACATGTGTGCCTGTTCGTGCAAGTGGTACCACTTTGTATTCAGAATTATCTTGATACTCTGTCTAAAAACATTATTTTCCTTCCAATTTTGCAAAGATGCAACTGCAATTATATTAAATATTGGAAAAACTTACAGATCTTGATTCTGTAACTAGCGATGAAAGTTAACCTATGAAAGTTAAGCCGAAAATTGTAATTTAAGACCTGGAATTCAAAAAATGTAAACTTAAAATAATAAATATAGTAAATTTACGAATCAATAAATTTAGTAGATATTAAATGGTGGGATATATATATATATATATATATATATATATATATATATATATATATCATGGTCGTCTCATGTTCAATGAGTTTTTATTTTGGGGTTTTTTACAACTTACACACATAGGTAATTGGTTAATTATTTGGTACAGAATTATTTTATTCACATTTTAACCATTTTCTTGTTCAGTTTCTTTTAACTTCAACATATTTTTAAACGATTGTGCCCAAAATTGATGACTATTAACATTTCAACTTGTAATAAGACTCCTCGATCATAATAAATGGTGCGGAGAGATAAAAAATTGTCATAATTTGTTTATTTTACTTGTCCCTTGTCAAACTTACCGCTTTGGGAAGTAGGCCCTAGTATTTTCAAATCCGTACAAAGGTTGGACAGAATTGACGCTAAATCATTACGTGCAATCGTATACTTGTTACACTATAATGTTAAATTTTTATATTAGAGGAAAATTTCTACTCAACATCTAAAACTGAGACAAAAACATGAACCACATCATTGAACCTAATGGTAAACTATTACTTTAAATTCTCTAGTTAAAAATGTTTATTTTGTTTCAAGCACTTAAAGTCGGTGCCAAGTTTAATTCAATTCCACAAGAGAAGAGATTTGTATATAAAAAAGGAGGTTTAATGAACAAATAAACTATTTATATCTCCAACTTTTACTTTCATTCAATAGGTGTGGAAACGCTTCAAACGGTTTGTCCTTATTGTAATATAAAAAAGGAGGAAAAGAGCTGAAGAAATTTTTCAAAAAGGTAAACAAGAACATTACAGATTTTGCAAATGGAATAATAAATTTTTTAAACGACATAAAGGGTGCACATATCACATATAGTAGAATACGTATATTTGATTACTTCAAATCAGTGTATGTGTTTATTACAGACGTCTTCCTAGCGATATCTAAAGTTCGAACTTTAACATAATCACCGACCATGTTCCTTCATATGTATATTATGGTTAATAGCATTTCATTTAGATTATCGTTTGTGTATTGGATGTATTGTTTGTAAAGTTGATATTTGTACTATCAAATTACGTTTTCAATTCTCAAGAGTTAATATATATATATATATATATATATATATATATATATATATATATATATATATATATATATATATATATATATATATGAGTCTAATTGACGATGATATAGTGGTAAATAAAAGTAAAATTAAATAAGATAGGATACTGAACAAAAAATATTTTATTCTATCTCTATTTTTCAAGAAAATAATACAAACTATTACATTAAAACCAATAGTGATATACACTATCACTATCGGTTTATGGCAAGTCCTAAAAAATAGCTACTAAAACTATCTTGAAAATTAATATTGTTCATGAATTTTATCGTTGTTGTCTTATGGAGTTCTTTAATTAATATTATACATATATTAAAAATAATATTGATTATGAATTGAAATTAGGGTGTCCACTGAATAATCTATAAAGTAAATTTTAAAAAAACATTTTATTCATACCAGTGGAAATAATTGTCATCATGTACGGCCTACAAAAGAAAATATTAATTCCAAATAACTACTATTATGTATATTTTATAGTAGGGATTGAAGTAATTCCATGTCCATTATGAATAAATTGAGAAATAACTCAGCTGGAACGAGCTGTTATAGCTCATTTGCGTACCTCGAATTCTGGTGTATTTAAATTTATAGTTTGGGAATCATGATTTATTTTCAGAACACAACCTCCATTCTTAGTTCTTTTGTGATACACTACATAAAATGAATAAATTAAAAAAACGCGTTGAACGCTTACCTAAAATAAAAATTTGGTAAGATATATGACAAAAAAATGATTGCAAATATCTCCGTTTCTATTTCTCTGGGAAAAATAAGGACCAATAATATTTTGTTATCAGTTATTTTGCATCCATTTGCAGGTCCAAATAAGAATTCAATTTATGGCGATATATTATCATTCACATTAAGATTTGGCTAATTGCAGATTCAATCAATATTATTCTGGTATAACTGTAAGGATTCATCTGTACTCCTTCAAAAATCTCAGTTGCCCTTTTATTCATAACATGGCAAAATTTTTTAATTTTATTTTTGTAACGTTAAATTTGACCTGTTTCGCTCAAATGTCTGGAATAACATTCGAAAGTGATATTTCCGCCCAGGATATCCTTTTGTATACAAAGCTTTAGCAGCATAATTTTCTATGTACACACTATAAACATGTCAAAAACTCATTGTTGATACAGCATTTTAAAAACAACAATAACCTGATTTGCAATAATAACTCAACTGATATCTAACAGAGAATTATAATAGGGGCTATTGTTATGAAATTGGCTTATTAGTAAAACCAACAGAGCCATTTATTCTACAAGACAGAAAACATCACGAGAACATTACACAAACCCATAAATCAATAATAGAAAGAGACATTGATCAGCACAACTTGATAAGGTAATCTACTCATTTCTTTTCATTCTTGTTCAAGTTTTTTTTTTTATTGTAAGAAAAAGGACATAACAATCTAGATTATTATTTGTTTTAAAATTAGTAGGAATACAGTAATGATAATTTACTGATTGTACATTTTCATAATTCAAGAATAATATTGGGTAATGCCATTTATTATTTTATTATATACTTCCTATACATGAACAAAAAACGATATAAAAACAAAATTATGTTTTTTTTCGCCATTTTTAAAATTTTGGAGATTCTCAATCTTGAAATTATAAAAATTTCAACTTTGAGAGCTCTTCAATTTTATATGCCACACGATTAACCTTGATTTTTATAAATATTGATAAAGGCCTTACATTTCTCAGAAATTAAGTCTTAAACGTATTGAAAAACTTATAAACACATTAAGAAAATACCCTTAATGGATATTATTTGAAAGGCAATTTCATCAGTTTTGTTTTGTCAAAATTTGGTTTCTTAGAAAATAATCATTTAGTAATGGGAAATACAATTGTAGAAATTTATAATTTCTACTTTTTGGGCTGCAAATTTGAAAAGGAACTAAGTAAAACAAAACTTTACTTTCACTTGATCTATGCATAAATTTGAAACTTCTTGGACACTAACCACACCTGCCGAAATCTGATCTTTCTCAGGCTATGTATTTTGAAAATATTTCATAGATTATTCATGTGCGAAATATAGGCTTTTTAGTTGGACTAAGTGTTTAAAGTGATTCGTTTGTTAGCCATGGATGAAGCACGGGTGGTCTTTTACAACCGATAAACATAATCATACAAACTCTCAGGGGCTAGCTTCACTACTACCGACTTAGCAATCCCTATAGACCCTACCTGGTTATACACTTTGTTCTCGAAGTCTTTGATTAAATTCCTCTTTTTCATCTTTCCTGTCAGATACCTCTTAACCAACACTTGTTCTTTTTTAAAACCTGATTGTTTTAGAGTATTCGAAAGTTAAGGGTGTTTAATTAATGTTTTTTCTACCATTTTCGCTTTTAAACAACAAGGGGTAAAACCTAAGGAAGTTCAAGACACATTTTCAAAATCAAAAAACACAATGATACCGATTCTAGTTAATCAAAAATAGCTTAAATTTTTCGTGTTATTTATCACTACAAAACAAAAGCGAACACAACAAATATTACTAATAAAAAAGCGCTGTCAAATAAAAACATACAAAAAAAAACAGAAGAAAAAATAAAAACCGAATAAATGTTTCGAGATTGCAGAAAAACTTCGTGCCCTTCAAAACCTTTTAATCAACCTTTTCAATGTCATCTATGAGTATCAACTCTAATGTGGAGTATTTAAATCTGCAAATAATGACTCCATAACAAGTTTCCAACGATTAAAATATTTATATTAAAAAAAAATTTAATAAACCTCAACATTTTGGCTCCTAATTTTACCAATAATAATGATTTTTACTAACAAAAAGCGTATCATTGCACGAACCTAAATAATTCTGAGATTATGTATAGCAGCCATTTCATATCGCACAAATACAAATACACTAGCGTGTCAAATACCGAAAATAACTGACAGTAGAATATTACCTCTTTTTAAAAGACCTTATTCTTGATCACACTTTAGTGATACAGTTAGTTTTAATTTTAAAACGAACCGTTTCTTCAATATTGTGTTCAGCAAGTAAACTACGCATTGAGACGGTTTGGGAAAAGCCAAAAGTCTCAAGCCAATTTAAAACAGTTTAAATTCCCGCGATATAGCCATGTAGATGGGGGACGAGGAGGAACGATGACGTCACGGCAACAGGTGTTGAACATTTCATGTTGGTTCGTGTACAGTCGCTCTGACTTGTTTCTTATTTTAATAAAATACTAAATTATTAAAATAAATTAATGTTCAGTAGAATCAACCGATTAATTATATCGAAAAATAAGTTTAAAAGCAATTGAAACAAAAAAGTTATTCAAGTTTTTATAGGGGCTCAAAAACCTAAAATTTGGAAAAAACTTAAAGTCAAAATTCAAAAAACCTAGAGTCATAACTCAGAGGGGAACTAATAATAATAATAAATAAAAAATATGAATTAATAATAATTAACAGGTGAAAATGGACTTAGAAAGTCATCCTTGGGGAGTTTTTTGGAATTTTTGAGTTGAAGGGGGGATTATTTAAAAAATAATAATAAGTACTATTGTAGAGACCACAATAGGGCACAATAATATGTACTTAGAATCAAATTTGAGAATAAAATAAGGGAGATATAATAATTACAAAACGTAAAACTTTAAAGCCCAAAAGCGGTTAAATTAAAAGTTAAAGGGGTAAAATAAGATTGTAATTATAGCTATCTAGTATGTAAAATTGTAAAACATCAAAGCAGAAGTAATAATATATAATGGGGGGTTTTTATGAACAAAAACTTATACGACACAAACTTTAGGACTTCAAGGACGTATAACTCGAGAACCAAACGAGTTATGTGAAAAGTACAAACAGAGTTTTTCGTCGTAGTAGAAGAGGAACAAGATTTCGTCAAAAGAATTTTGAGAAAGGACTTATCTCAAAATTTGAAAAGGAGAAAAATCGAATTTCGGGAAAAGGGCGATAACTCGCGAACGAAGCGCAGTAGAGCGATGAATCAAGTTTCACAAGACCCACAAGATGGAAAGGAAGAAGAATCCGAAAAGAACTTTAAAATCGGTTCGAGCGTTCGAAAGTTACAGCGAGTTGAACGAAAAAACGACCAAAGTAGAAATTTTCATGCAAAAACATGAAAAGTGGCGCGCGCATCCTCAACCGGAGTCTAAAGTCAGAAACATCATATTGCCAACTTGGATCACAGATAACGTTGAAGAAGAAATACAATAAATTATTAATTAAAAGGTGTTTTAATTAATAATAAAGGAAGAAAACTGTTCATTAGTCAAAAAATATGACTAATAAAATATATAGTGTAAATATTTCAGACCAAAAGGGCCTGAAATCACATAATATGAAGAAAATACCTTTTTCCCTAAAAGGGAGGAAAATTGGCTCCAAGAAGGGGATTAATTCCCACTGAAAGGGAGACCGTAATTTATCCGTCGAAAGACGGGTACTTTTGATTTGGAATCGACGCGAAGTGGACGTTTCTTCTGCAACCGACTCTGAGCTGAGAGGAAAATTCAACTGTCACTCTACTTAACTGGACTTAGAATAATTTCAACTCTAACCGAACTTCAAGGCAACTTAGAAGAATTCGAGACCAGCATTCAACTACATAGCAGCTTACAGACTCTGGATCGAAAACATCAAATCAACATCAGCCTAATTATACAACAAATTATAAATCCAACTAGAACTTCTAATAAAGTGTGAAGGTATCTTATACTTAAGGAATAATTCGCAAATATTAACTTCATTTCAAATATAACGTCATTAGGGGAATTATTAAAAATTAAATTCATTTTTAAACCTCTGCTTTAGTGTTGAAAATAATTAATAATTAAATACGACTTTTTCAGTACAGGAAAAACTGTTTGTGGTTCTGTCTGAAAAGTCAAGCGTTTTTATTTTGTTTAGGATATAGAAAATCTTACATTGATAAATTTTGTCAAATAAATAAATAGTTGTGTTGTTGTTTAATCAAATGGTTTGGTGTTGTTAAAAAAGTTTATAAATTTAACATTTTTTCTGTGCAAAAGAGAAAAGAATATATATAAATAATTCATTTCTAAATTTTGTTGTGTTTTCAATATATATCCATTCTGTATATGCTATTAACCTTGTTTAAATATAAATCTTATGTGTGTGTGCTCTGGTAATATAATTTGAAAATTTTAAAAGTTATCATCAGAACTTAAGAGCCGATATCTCCCAAAAGGCACGACCTTGGAGAGAGAGAGTGTTAATCTTAAGAAAGAGTCAAATAATCGAGCATTGAGATAAAATTCAGGGAATTTTGCGTAAATTAAAAGTTAGTAAGTTTATGAGGACAAGCTCATACTTATTAGAGCCAAGAGTTGCAAAATCTTTGATTCAAAAAGGTAAAAGTGAGCATCTTGGCCTTGCCCGCGCTTACTCTGAGAAGAAAGGTGGTTCGCCCAGTCGGTGGTGATCGTACAGCGAGTTTAAGAGTTCGTGATAAATAGTGTTCCAAAAAGGGAACAAAGAATCTTAAATTCGTGAAGAGAGAGTGGGGCACGAAAGAACCCAACGACCCCGAGCGTAGCGTGGCAAGTGGCGTTCCAAAAAGGGGCAAGAAGAACCCCAAAGACCCCGAGCGTAGCGTGGCAAGTGGCGTTCCAACGTGGGGCAAGAAGAACTCTACGACCTCGAGCGTAGCGTGGCAAGTGGCAAGCTCGGCAGCATGTACTGAGATTGTGTGACAACTGACTCCCATTGTATCTGTACAAGGCAAGAAGTATGGGTCGGATAACGACCTTCTGTAACGACGTGAAAAAACAATGTGGGGGGCTTCATGTGGGACAGAAGCATTCCCTGGAGTCAGGGAAGAGCACTTGCTCTTCAGATGGAACATTTGGCTACCTCTTTGAGTATCCTCAGCACCCCAGGGTAGGAGAGAATTCGAATAAGTCAATAATAACTTATATAAATGTGTTCACGATCTAAGATTTAATACATTTTGTGACCTTTCGCTACCTAAACTGCATCTTTCTTTCGTTTCATTTTACACAATAAATCCCATTAAACATATTTTACTGCGTTTATGTACATTTATTTATATCTACTAGTAAAACGCCCGTCTGTGTTTACTTAGATGAATTAGTATAAAATGTGCTTCATATTTCACTTTGCAACGTAGGAATTTCCTACAGTTTAATTGGCTAAGTCAATAAATAAACGTCATACTCGTTTGTCTCCTAGATACTAAGGAATGTAAACACTCCCACAACAGACATTCCCTTGGTAACACGTTATAATTGATATCCCGTTCTTCTTGTCTTTGTATTACTCTTTTTCATTTACAAAATCTTATTTCTTACAATAGTTTCAATAGGACCAAGATGTTTTACGTTATCATTATTAGTTAAATTTGGTTTTGGGAAGTTGCTTGAATAATAAATGAGAGAGTAAATGTTTATTTTCTTTAATGTACAAAATAAAATATTAGAAAAATCATGGCTTGTTTTTCTAAATTTCGGTTTGATATTAATGCAAACTTCAAATTCATTAACTAGATTTATTTAAAATGTTAGTGTTATTTGTAACTAGTTTTGTATTAAAAATGATTAAAATGAAAAATATACAAAAAAAAACAAAAAACAAAAGTATGCAAATAGTTTACATCTACATACTAATTTTTTAAATAAATAAAAAGTTATTAAAAATTCTTAGGTTATATATTGTTCTTACTTTTACAAAATTGTCGTATGTTATTAACATGTTACATTAAACATCTACACGAGCCCCCTTTTCCCTCTGATTGTAATTAACAGAATATAAATCATAATAATACTTATGTCTATTTAAAAAAAAAAAATAGTTATTGTTATTTCCAAAATTAGATACCTAATCATTTAAGGATCACATATAACACAATTTTGTTAAATAAAATAATTCACGAAAGAAGAAAAAAATAATCTATATAACTTTTATTTTAATGTTTTGATGTGAATTCAGATTATATAAAGACCAGGTATTAAGTTATTCAGAAATCCTAAAGGAATTGATAAATATACTAATGAATAACTTTGCTTTTAAATAACCTAAACAATAACAATAATATTGCATAACTTTACTTACATTTTCAACACGAGATTATGCAACTTCTCCCAAGTTAACAGTTAAGTTAAAAAAGTTAATTTTTTTAGATTATAACTTCAAATATTTAAAATTTCAAACCAGAACGAAAAAAATCTGGAGTGTAATAGATACATTTATAACACATTAATAAACTTAACATCCATTTCTCGGCATCACGCTATCCAAGTCCCATTAAACATTCGCCTCTATAACAGATTTTTTTAAATCAGGCATTGAAATAATGCAATACAAGAAAATGGCAATGCAAAAACAAAACAAAAACATTGCAATATCTTCCTTGCACAACCACGTGTAAAATCTAACATTTAAAATAAACCAAAATTGTCAGAGATATTATGTATACCTAAGAAAGAAAATAGTTTACATTATTTTTTTGAGTCCCTCTCACGTAACGGATAAGTTGGAATATGCTCTTTTATTTACTTTGGTAACTTAAAATAATTTTTTTTTTCGATATTTAAACAACGCTTGTGGGATAAACTAATTTTCAACTTTTTTTTTTGTCAGTTGAGTTTTTATTGAAAGCAAAAAAAAAGCCATTGCCATGTCTGTATTCATGAACTACAAAATTCATTCACTCGTCATTTTGAATATCGGTCATTACTCTTCACGTTTGAAAACATTTTTCTACATTCAAGGTGAAAACGGAAGTGGTGTCTTTTGCTTTTCTGGTATTCATATCATGATGCTATTATTTGTTGATACGATTGTGAATACAGAAATATTATTAAAAACGTGGAAATATTTTACTTTCAGTTAATACGGTGAGTTAGTTCTGCATTGTCAATGAAATGTACACGAATCTTTTCTTTCGCCAGCTCTCATTTATGAGGTTTTAAGTGTCCAGTATTTGTCTACATTAAATTTAGTTTATATCTTAATGGGTTCTTAAAAAATAACCTTAATGAAACATATCCCTAGACTTGAGTCCGAATATTGAGAGTGTTATTGAGACCATTGACTTTAATAGGTTTATTATATTACATATTTTTTCTCGAATACATATATGAATTTTGCTGTCTACAGGTCGCTATTTTATGAATATCTGTTGCATAATTTGAGCAGATTTCTTAAAGGTAATCTTTTACAATAATTCAGTGGAAGGTACTTGGTTCTAAACCAATATTTATAGATCTCAAATTTTTGTTTGGGGCGTTTACTAAAAGTACTTCTATATAAAGAAGTATTCTTTGAGGATACATGTTAGCAAAATTCAATGAAAATCGTTGAAGTAAATTTTACGAAAATTGTATTATTGTGCTCTTATGGCAACTTAATTATTTTGGAGAAAAAAATAAAGCGCTAAGAGTGACACTTTATCAAATTGCTTAAAACTTCGATTATGTATACCCTGAAAATAATTTAAAACTCAAGATTCATACTTCACATAACATTCACTATTCAACGTATATGTGAGATCGAAAAAAGTGTAACGGAACCAAAATTATTCATTTAAGATGAGCTCAAAAACATTCTTCTTCTTATATTGATCAATTTCAATTGGTGCTAAAATTGTATCGAGTATATAAAAACTCTCTTTAAGCTGGACAGTATTACACATGTTGCCACTGAGTAGTACTGCCCATACATTTGTAATATTAAATTTTATAAACGTTCGGCTTGTATCCATTTCGCGATATTGTTCTTAAATTAATTGTACATAGTAAAACTGCTTTAGATCATGTGTCGTTTATTAAAAAAACGTAATAAGTGTTAAGTGTATACTTAACTAGTATAAGAATATATTAGATTAGTTTAATTTATCAATATTATAATTTCTAACATTTTATAAAAAATAATTAAAAACAGTTTTTCAGATTTTTAGATATTTCAACAAAGGGATGCTTTCATACCAGATTTAGTCTTTCATGTTTGAATCCTCAAAATGGATATGTCGATAAAAACTTACGATAAATTCTTCTCTTCACATAACTTTCTCTAAACTACGCATATGTTGGGAAATAAAAATGTAACAAAAGCAAACAATTTGAGATCAGAACAAAAACAGTTTTATTTGATCAGATTTAATTGGTCGTAAACGTCGTCGAACATATAAATATTTTACTGATATGAAAACCCCTTTAAGCTGGACAGTAATACATCTTCATAGTTTGGATTGCAATGTTAATGTGGTTATGTGACTTATTTAGCTCTTGGTGATGCCGATTATATGTGACATTATTAATTTCTATTAATTTTCGGTTTGTATCAATTTTTTGATACCTTTCCTGACTTGTACAAAGTAGATGTTTTAAGTTTTTTTAAAAATATTTTCCTGTATTAAAAAAAAAATTTAAAAAACTGAATCCAAGTTTTATCAGGAAATATATGTTTTATGGTCATATAAACTAAAACATGATTTTTGGAACGATACCATTTGTCTGTTCATTGATCCGATTAAGAAATGTAGACGTATATTTCTTAAATGTTGTGGGGTTACATTATAATTTTATAACTAAAGATTTTAGAAAAACTGTAAATATTAAAATGAATTCCGAGCATAAAACTTTCGTTTTGGTTTTCAAAAATTTCAAGAAGTTACATTCTTTTACTTAGGTTTTGAATGTAGTTTTCAATTATAAAACTTAACATTTTACAAAAAAGTAATCGAAATCGCTTTAACAGAATTAGAGATATTTAAACTTTTGGACGGCTTTTATCATTATTTTTTGTTCAAAAACTTATAACATATCCCAAATTATGTAAAGATGGTAATCTATATGTTTTGTTTCAACCTGCATTTTACCAAACTCTTTAAAACTCGTTTAACTAGCGATATTTATTGTTAGCCCGTCCCCTTATAATTAGATGTTGATTGATATTTCTTTTTTGTTATTAGCAAAGGAGAAAGTTTGTGCACAGATTTTAATATTATTTTTTATTTTTTACCATCAGATTTGTATTTATCAGATTTATTATTACTTTTTTTTATAATTTGCAATTTTTAGAGTTTGCCTTAAATGTTATTTTAACTAGTAATTGTTTACTTAAAAATTTGTAATAGTTGAATTAATTATTTCAGAACATGTGACAATTATATTGAATACATGTATATTATGTAGAGTATCTTCTATGTAATCATAGCACTAACTATTTAATACCAGATTTAATTACTTTTCAATGTTCTTGAATTAAACTGCTGATAATTGAATGGTAATTATTTTAGTTGCTCGACAATAGTGATAAGTATTGGGTCCGATTTTTAATATCAAATGATCTCATATATGGTAAGCTTTTAAAAGTTAGTATGACAATCAAAATATCTACAAATAACTTTTTTACTAATATCTTTCTTGAATGACTTAGTAGTGCACTACGATTCACGATTTTCGAAGCACTGGTTTACCTCAACAGATCAAACCTGTGACGTTAATTACAGTTCTGATAGCATAAAGACACTCATAAATAATTATACAATAGTTATGATAAGTATATGAAGAAATAAATTTTAATATTACTTTTATTCCTTCAATCTGGCGATCCATAACTAGATTTAGGACCTCTCTCAGGACTTGCCTCTACTGTCTTTGGCTTATCTTACCATCTTGTCATTTCCATTATATATCCTCCTTAAAATATACTTTCCAACCTCTTTTCACTGCCTATTTTTTATTTGGTTTGCCCGTTCACAGCTTTTTCAGAGTGACTCCTCCTTAATTCTTTAACTTGAGCCAACTTTCTCAACTCAAATACATCAGTGTTGACTAATATATTGGACTATTTACATAGATATTCCAATTATATGAATACTCATTTTGCTTAACCTACTTTATCAAACAGGTAAACCTTCCAGAATATATAACACTCCTTGAATATGACTTATTGTGTAAATGTCTATTGGTTTGCATCTTATGTATAAAATAGGTTCCTTGATTTTTTATCTAAAAAGAATACGATAATATCAAGTTTAAAATGTGCGGAAAGTTGTAGTTTTCAAAGTTCAGGTTCGGAATGCGCAATTGTAGAAGGAGTCTAAGCATGAAATTCACCATACTGTCTGAGTTACCAGAAGAAACTGTTAGGTGGCATCACTACAGCCTATAATTTATGAGCTTCAAACTATTCCATTGAGATGGGAAATCTATTCAGTGTATAGGTTGTTAAATGATAGGTTATAATAGTATAGGGTTGTTACCATTCAAATTATTTTGAGCGAAGTAAATTTAAAATTACTATTGGTTGTCAGTTGTCAGTTTGTCATTGAAGTTCTATTTCATATTATTCTAATTGTTATTACTCCATAACCATAGGAATTTTTTTTTTCGAAACCTTTGTTACTATAATACTAAAGGTGTTAAAAATCGAAGCTCATTGATAATATATTGTCTTACTTACAACCTATCACTAGATGATTCTTTTATCAGTTGCAGGAAGGTATTCCTTTAATTATCTTTTCAAATCTACTCTTCAAAAAGATTATACGTAGTCCAATATAATGGTGTAATGAAAGTGGGTTGAAAATTATATCATTTGTATTTATTTTAATTCTACAGATCAGGACTGAGATAAAGTTACAATATAGTCTCTCCTTAGTAATTGATTAATATAAAACGTAATTTATAATATTACTTAATATCAGTAAAACAAAGTTCACTACCATTTTGGGAACTTATTTTGCGTACTATTTTTTTGTCCATAAATCCATCATATATTTTCTGATAACAAGGAAACAGTTTCTTAGTGTAATATAGAATTGTTGAGGTTTTTTTTCCCAATTAGTTTCGCGGAACAAATATTTTATGAGTTGTTCTGCCTATCCTAAAATAAATATAGGTAACTAAGCAAAAATAGTTTGCAATTAATACATATATATTTAGTAATCTACTTGAAAATAATTTTCTTAAATTAATCTTTAAATTGTAATCTGAACAAGTTAAAAATTTCAAACAATATCTTACGTGTAAAATTACTAACACAATTATTTTTAACAATCGTCAATAAATTGATACAAATAACTGCAAAGGATAAAGATGTCTTTATGTTTGTAAATTAATAAACACGTCCTTGTTCAGGTATATTGATCCAATTTTAAGAAGTAGTTTAGTAATTATCCGACACAAAGGATATAAATACAATTAGTATGTAATGCGTCGTAACCGAACATAATGTAATGATAAACTTGTCGCACAACAAATAAGCTCACGTAATTGGACCGGTATTTCATTATAGTAAGATTGATGATCATGTTATGCATTAAGTAATACTCTCTCTGCTAGCATTACATCGTTCCCTGCAATGAAAAACAAATTAAATTCATAGTTTGTGTTTTTTTGCAGACATTGGCCTTTAGTCTCTCTAATTTCAGAGATAGAGTTGGTTACGCTCTCTTTCATCTTAACAATATATTATTCAGATAATCAGAAAGCAAAAAAATGAGACCAAAATCGGACTGTTTCCTGTAATTATAAGTTTAGTAGAGTTTCGAACTGCTACCGTTTTAAAATATATAGGCCTAAAAATCAACGTGTAACAAAACTATACAGCACTAAGGTTCTATAGGTGGTCCATTCAGCATTCACTGAAGACAACCTCTTCAATCCCTATTATTAATGGCGTTATTAAATCTTTCCACTCGGGCGTAGGTGTTTCTTTCTTGGTCTTTTTCGTCAAACCCTTATTCACCTTAATTCCCCCTTATTATGTCTTCTTCGCTTACTTTTTTCTGTTTTCAGCCAAATTTTAAAGTATAAAGCGACCCTTGGTGACGGAATTAAACGGCACTGAAAAATAACAGATATGGAGCCTGTAAGATTATTGGTGACCTATCACAGTATTTAGCCTTAATAGACTAGTGTGAGCTCTTCCGGGTGACTATCCTATCACTAGAAAACAATATCAAGCTTGGACGGAATATCATTTCAACTCAATGTACTGATTAAATAGAGATCTCCGTGATGGCTAGTAACAGTAAGGGTCGTCTTCTTTGTGGAGATATTTTCGATAACGCGGTGATAATAGGACAAACAGGCTACTCAAAAAGAATCGTACTTCTGGTAGATGAGATACCAAAACAGAAGGAGAGACACGCAATAAATACCTCAGAAATATAAACGAAAGAATATTCAGCTTCTACCACTAGGACAACTTGCCGGGGAAAATTATCGACCTAGATGAAAATTATCTACCTAAGCCTGAGTTAGGTAGTACACCTGGCATGCTTCCTTTCTGGCGTTGTAGACTCAGAAAATACCATAGAAGGATCGGGACTGAAAATGATAAGACCTCCAGATGCTGCCAAAATGTGGAGGAAGCCCAACACAATCATTTATACTAATGAGGTAAAGTGATGCACAAAAGCGCCAGAGTTCTCAGAGGATACAATATTGGTGTAGAGGAGATGCCTACTATTAACTTAGTTCATACGGTGCATTTCCTATAGTTGTTGGGGCTTGAGGGGCTTGTATAGACAGGAGTTCCGCACTTAAAGCTAGTAGGAGGGCACAACAATACTCTAGAAATGGTAGTGGATCTCACTCCACGTGACTCTTGCTACTGCTAATAACGTAAAATCTAGTTTACGTATTTCATTTAAGTTAAAATTTTTTTAAGATTGTAACAGCTATTATAAACATGGATGATGTTTATGTATAAGAATTGGATGTATTTCTGTTTGCCTGATTGCAAAAGAGACTTTTTGTATTGAAAATTTCGGAAAAGATAGATATAAATGTTAGCAATGAGAAGCGAAATATTACCCAACTTTTGGCATCTGGTGGGACCAGATGTCTGTACATGCCCAATACCTGGTATGCACTTAACAGAAGTCTGGATGCCCAGTCAATAGAAACTAATTGTTTCTATTTAGAAACTAATAGAAATTCTCTTAGAAACGTACGGTTTTTAAGAGAGCGGTAGCATTTGTAGTTCAGAAAAGGATTCGGAAAGACGTTCTTCCCGTTAGACAAAACCTGCGTAATGGAGTTGCATTAAATCTAGGCATACTTCAGTAGTAACAATTGCTTACTTTTACCCATCATGGGATATATTAGATATATAAATCCTTTATCCGACCATAAGTTTTAAATCCTCATTCGTATAACATTCAAAAATTCATTTGGATAACAATTAACCGATATTTTTTGCAATATTTAAATTTTTAAACGAACAAAATAATAATATATAAGTCAAACGCATAAGTATTTTAGAAATTACCAATATCAAAACATTCTGGTGCCATAGTGTATCATTTATTAAAAAATCAAACAAAATTATTTGAATTTTGTATTATTTTAAACTTACTGATATAAATTTAATTGCTTTTCCATTATGATTTATTTGAGTACTTAAATAATTACAGGTCTCTATCATTTAATGTTTTAATGTTTTGTGTAAAATTTGTTTAATGTTGTTTATTAATAGTAAAGCACTAATATATTAAACATTACTGTACTAAATTATGTATGAAAAATTATTGATGTTTTATATGGTGTATGGATAGATATAACAAAGTTTATGTAACACTGATTTAATCTCTTTGTTATTGTGTTTTTACTAGCGTATATGTCAGGAAACTTGAAGTAAACTCTTTTAAACTTCTCTTACTTCATTATAGTTTTATTTAAGACTTTATATTCTACACGTTATATATAAAATGTCAACTACTATAGTTTAAGTTTAACTGCTTTTCTAAATCGGTGCCAACATAACAAAGTGAAGGAAATTCACAGACACTCTAATGGTAAAGTTGGTAAAAACATTGATTTAAAAGCCACGGTTCAGGTTGGAAAACATTACAGAAATAGTAATACTTTATTATTCTAAACATGCAATTGCGTTTAATGAAAATATAAGCAAAAACAAATGTTTGCTTAGTTACATTATACGCTAATTATTTCTAAAGCGGGACATTAATTTTTTATTATGTTTATAGAGAATTGGATGATGAGAGAGGTCAATGAAAAAACGTGTTATTATAATTGTATTTTTCAAAAATTCTGTCCGGTTTAATACCATAATTGGTTTTATTTTTAGTACAAAATATCGTATTTAATCTGCCCAAACTTTCATAACCTAAATTCACTAACATTTATTCCTTCAGGTCCCAAGTAAAAATTGTTATATAGAATTCATTTTACTCAATTAATGCGTTGATGTTTGCTCTACATTTTATCTACATAAACAAATATATTCAGACGCTTAACAACCACAAAGGACCTACCCGGATTTACACCTTTTTCATGTATTCTTCAGTTAAACTCCTCTCATTCACATTTTCTATTTGGTCTATCTTGGCCATCTCTTGTGCCCTTCCGACCCTTACGCTTTTAAAATATTCGAGGACTATGATCTTTATTTTATAATTTTGTTGTATTTATAAAATACAATGAAAAGAAACGAAAAGAATATAAGAAAATGTTGTTGATAATATTTTGTTTATTGCAGTCTTACTCATAGCACAACTTGATATCAATTTATGCAAAAAATAAAAAGTAAAATTGCGGCTATTCATAAAACTATGGATGACAGAGAGGTTTTTCTCTTTTAAATAAAAAGGATATATATATATATACATATTATGTTTATCTTAAGGAAGTTTGTTTTTGGCATTTTAGGATTTTGTCACTTGTCACTTGGATGAAGTTGTTATAAATTTACATGACCTATAATTTCTTTTACAGTTCTGGTATCTTTGTGACTCAATATTAAACATCAACTCCCTGTACATTTTTATCAAGTGTTTCCAATAGTGTTTGAACATAAATGAATAATAAACTTAAAATCTTAATAGTTTTTTAATTACTACTTTGCCGATAAAAGGAAGTGAGAATTGTTTTGCTTTACCTCTATTAGACTAACACTTAATTTTCAAAAAAAAAGTTTGTTAATAGTTTAACCCCCTATATTAATACAAACGGTTCTCAATAATTTGTGGACATACACTTTATATTTACATTTAAGTGCATGACTTTTCCCTTAATAAACAATAATATTTTTCATAAATAACATTGAGACAACTTGAAACCGAGGTAAAGATAATTTTATTTCAATGAATTTACCATTTTATGTCGTATATTTTAATCCTGTACCATCCTTCAAGTTCAGTCGAGTAATTAGCTACACAGTCGCTCAGTATTGTGAGGGTAAGGACGGCTGAATCTACATGTTGTTTTATGTATTGTTGAGTTTAATTCGTTTTTTTTTTCAACTCTCTTATCAGTTCTATCTATCCTTGACGGTATTCAATGACTAGTAGTCATTTTTATTCCCTATTCTTCTATTTTCTTTTTAAGGCGATCATAACCAAGTAATTATTTGTCTTCAAGCCACAAGGGGGAAAAAACACCGTGTGTGTCAGAGAAACTGTCTGCATCGTACATAATTAAAATTTATAACGTATATAAGATTATTCCTTGGGTTTTTATATTTTGTTCATAAAATAATCGTCAGAAATACTCACTCTTGAACTAAGTTTGTAAATTAGTGTTTTTTTTTTTATTGAACCGTGAAAACACCACACTAAAATGGTCGAGGTACGTTTCAAACTATAAAACGGTTTGGTTTATATAAGTCGATATTTATGTTAGATCAAAGATATGCTAACAATGTAAAATCATGTAATATTCATTTTGTATATTCAAGTATGCACATTCATGAAGATTTATTAAACTTTTAAGTTTTTAAGTTGTAGTATTTGCTTAAGTAAGTCCGTGTATATAATGTGTATTAATTTATAGTGTCACACTTATGTTATAGTATAAGAAAAGTTATGTGCTAGGCCATAAAGTCGACGTTGAATTTTTTGCGGTTATATTCCTTTTCTGATCCCCTAATGACAAGCCATGGTTTTGGAATAACTGTTTGAATGTAGTCAGTCGTTTTTACAGTGCTTTATACCCCAAAAGATTGGAACAATTCTTTATAAATTTGGGATGTGGGTATATTTTAGCCATATATCGTGATGTTAATTTGATATTTTTAACTATAATATTGGGATAGCTGCCATAGGAAGAAACCACAAAATTACGATTTTAATAAAATTTTGCTCTAAGGTATTCTCTAAAGACTCAAACAGATTGATCATTACATCTCCAAAAATAATGATTCGAGCCCTGCTGACATGGTTTCTTTTCAGGTAATTTAGACTCAGGATCTGAAAATTGTTGAAGTCTTCAGAAAAAGCTAAATAGAAAGTTATATGGAATCTACAGATTCTGCCAAGAAGGGGAGGTGACCCCCACACCATTTATCGGTGGAATACGGCCCAGTAATGCACAAACGGGTTAGAAGTCTAGGAGTATAAGAAATTGATGTAGAGGATATACCCACTATTGCTTGAACCATTTCACGTGTAATACTTTCTAAAGGAGTTTGGGCTGAAGATAAACGGAGGGCACATCTTAGAAGCATCACAATATATCTGTAAAGTCCCAGTGCATTTTCACCTACACATCACTACACACGAATAAACATTTTGCAGAAATAAAAATATGAAAAAGAAATTAACAATTGGACAGTGTTTCATACAGAAACGTTAAAATATAGAATACATAAATTGATAATTAAATAATTTCCTTTTGCAAAATCGTATTATCTAACTTTATTACTGTTAAAATTTATATCAATCCATTAATCTCGTTTTATATACGTTTCGTTCTGAGCAATATTTCTACTTTCGCGTCAACTAATATTGAAATAATTTTATACATGTGAAGTAACTAATCAGTTTTCTTATTTCTCTTTAAAATTTAAACGTCAATTTATTTTGTATTAGTGTGAATTTAGTAATAATATCAGATATCAGAAACAACAATAATTGTTATGTTATTGAAAAATGACTGATTTCTTCTGATACTTTGCACAATATCTAATTCTATCCAAAAGGTAAATGCATAAATAATTTAAAACTGCCTCTATCAATGTCAACCTTTTGTGATTTATCTTTTTCTAAATATAATTTACTTATTAATTAAAATTTTAATTTGTACTTTACCGTGCATTTCTATATTTTATAGTATTGCGTTTTCTCTAATTAGAAGTTATTAAAAAGAAGTTAATCATCTCATCATACAATGCAATATCAGCATATTCTCTGAAGGCAAAGCACATAATTTGATTTGTTTAGCCTTGTAGGAAATGTTAAACTGTATTGGTAGATCAAGGTGTTTTACCCAGTAGAATAGATTTGTTAAAGTGTACTTAAATAGATTTTCTGAACCTCGTAATTGTGAATCACTTTTTTATTTACGTGTACTGGGGGGCCTTACAGCCTTGTAGATGTATATTCAACTGTTTCCACGTGCTTCGAAACCGTGTCAGAAATTCGATCCTGGGCTGTTTTGAAGCTCAACATACGTGAAGAAGCCCCTACCACTTGACTCTGGACCTCGTAACTATACTAAAATAACAAATTTACGTTTGGTCGGGGTTGGAATTACTTATTTTAATGTTTATTACATAAGATTGTTTGACCAACTTGATCACAGATATGAAGAACACCAAGGAAATGAAACTTATAAAATAGATAATTGAAGGATGTACAGTTATGGAGAAACTTCCGAAAACATTTCCAAATTAATGTTGTCCATTTCAAAATTGTCTTAATTTTATTTTGAGTATTGGACAAATTAATGGTGTTGCAATTCATTTTAAATAAATTCCGACTCCTGATGAAATAATTATTTTATAATTTTAAACTTTTCCGTTGTGTTTTTTGCAATAAGTCTTTCATTTTTATCGTAAAAACCGCAATAAATTTGTATTCATTGTAGTTTTACAAAACTATTAAATCATTGGATTAAATTGTAGTACATAAATATTAGATTTTCTCCAGGGAAAACCATTTACTATTTTCATAACTTTTATTACATAATAACTAATTTTATAACTTCCAAGACAAATTTATAGCTCTCATGACTAAACTGTGTTTAACCCAAATCAATAAAATGAATATATTTAGAGATATTCTCAATATATATTGTGACCTATTATTTAGACTCTAGTGAGTAGCATGTACGACAGATTGATTTGTTTCAATGGTTCAAAAATATTGCACGAACTTTCTCACTCACCTATTCCCAAAAACCAAATAAAAACCAACTAAAATTAAATAATCACCAAAATTGTAATTTCACTAGTTGTCAAGAAAAATGGGAACATGAGTCATAGATGCTGTTCTTTGATAAATATATTTATAAATAAGATCCGAAACTTGTTTCGTTTGTGCCAAAAAAAAAGTATTTAATGTAAATCGTATTTGGTAAAATTAAGTTTTTAATAATGAAGGTCAAGGTTTATTATTGATTTTTTTTTTGTAAATTCTATTAAACCTAAATATTTTTGTACTACGAAATTGAAAACTTTTCACATTTCAATTAAAATTAAACGAAATCTCTAGAGTCAATTTTGAGAAATGGCTTATTTTATAATCGCCTCATGGTCCATGAGTTTTTTGATATATCGAAGCAATTTAAAAATAATTCAAAATATTGAATTTTTAATTATAATGAATATTTCAGCGAAAATCTCAAAATCGATTTTTGCTATAGTAGTTTATCCTCTATTGAAAATATGTGAGCACTTAAGATTACTTGTATTCATTGAACATAACATATTTATAATATGCCATGCGTACATTTTAACCGGACGACCATTGTGATCTCTGAAACTACAACATTTGTACCAAACTTTAAATGGGGGACATCGCCTACTTTTTAGTGACCATTAAAAATGTGAAATTTGAATTTCGAATTAGTCTGCCATTTTTCATCCACTTTTTTATTTTATGACGATAATCCTTGTTTATATCAACAAATACTATTTTTCTATTTATGTACAATTGTTTACCTTGTACTATTAATAATACTATTTAATTGTAAATTCAATTTTAAATTGGCGCTTAAACGTAAGCAAAACATTCAATTTTACAATATTTTGAGGACTCTAGCTACTAAACGGTTGGGTTTACGAAAATTATGTAAAATAAAAAGTCTTAAATATTGTGTAGCAACCGAAAACACCACAAAACATAAAAATTATAATAATAAATTATAAAGTGTGCCGCCATATTTGAAAACTGCAGAAGTATTTCGAAATTTCAATTTCATATTTTTAATGGTCACTAAGAAGTCTCCTGCAAAAAATATTGTAGTTTCAGATATTACAATAATGTCCAAGTTATAATGTACACCAGCACTTAAAGTTCTGTTATTCAAAGGTTTGTGACTACTAAACATCATTAAACATGTACTTCTGAACACAAATTTACGTTTATTTTACATGAACATAATGTCACACAGTGTAACTCGGTGAAAACCGCTTCAGAAATCTCAGAGAAACCTCCGAAATATTAAAAAAAAATTCTTTTACATTCTTAAACGTCTTTTCATTAAACTTGTAACGACCGGCGTATATTGGAATTATTTTTTCCCTTTGACTATAAACTTATTGACCATTAAGATGGATCCCAACTTCAAACGTATTTTTACTTTGTAGTTTATTACTAAGCCAGTCTTCAAGAGTAAAACATATTCTATTGCCTGTATATTTTGTCTTATTTTGTCTTTTTGTAAAGGACAATAACCTTTTGGTCATCGCAGTATTTTTATAAAAATGGAAGAAAAAGACATAAAATAAACACATCTTACCCTCGAATATTCTGTTAGTATTAGTGTCGGAAAAGAATAAATGTTGGTCAAAAGCTATTAGTTAGGGTAGATGAATGAGACTACCTAACCCAAGACTACAACTAAAACGGTGTAGATCCAGCTAGGCACCCTCGTGATTACCACTCCCTTACTCATTATAGATGAGCCACTGACTTCTCCGTACAGTAGTATAATATTTTTTTAACTAAAACCTGTACAATAATGATTTACCTCGTGATTGTAACTTAGTGTTTTCAATGGGCATTAAAACGGCCACGCTTGTATTGTAATTTTTATCAATAATATAGTAATATTTCAGAATGTGAAAGAGAAATTTTAAGCTATATATTTTGTGTTTTTTAGTTTGTGTTTTTAAATGTAATTTTGCTAATATTCTTAATTAAGCGTAAACACAGTTTGTTTTACTTGATGAAAGTTCATATTAAAGGAAAAATAACCTACAACCAAATTTGATATAAAACATTGTTTTTAATTATGCAAGTAAAGTGATGTTATGTATAATTTTGTTTTATGTTATTTTTGCTTTATTATTCTTTTTGTTTGAAAGATCATTTTATCCTCATAATATCGTCTGTGATGTGCAATAATAAATCTTAAAAAGTTTGTTGTTCTTTTTAAAAACAAACCTAATTATGTACTTATTTTTTATATAATAAGAAACATATAATATACCTCATTATATATGTAAAGTATTTTTTTTAATTCCTTCAAATTTCCACCTTGAGGGATTGGTATAGGTGAGCTGCCGCCAGCCAGTAGATGATTCCAAGTGTTCTGTTAAACACTAACCCATCAAAAACAATTTCGAAAACGTGTATCAAAAAGGTAGGGTCTTAATTTCTAACAAAAAAATTGGTAACTCATTATATAGGAGTTGATTGCTGAACTAAATCGAAGTCTTGATTGATGTTCAGAACTATACTGCAACATATTTTGTTCAATTACGTTCAAATCAATTAAGTTAATCTATCTTCGAAAGTCTGAAAAGATTATAAACGTTAGTTTCCATTGGATGTGATATTCCCCTGTTATAAACTATTATATTAATTAATACATAATGGTTTGGAATTACACATATATTGCAGAGAATATTACATGTAACCATACCTCTATCCACTTAGTAGCAAATTAAATCACTTTTCAATGTTCATGAATTTAAACGCTAGTAATTGTCTTTGTAATTACATTCTTGGCTCTACGACAGTGTTTGATGCGGTTTTGAATATCACATTGATATTAGTTAAGTTAAGGCTTTTCAAAGTTTGTACGGTACTCAAAATTTAGAACCTTGACTTACCTTCTTTCTATGTTTAGTCTACACTACTAAATATGTTTTATAGAATTGCGCTTTCTAAAACATATGTATACATATATACCTACAAATTTGTAGACGCCACAGTTGTGAGGTTAAAAAGCTGTGCAAAAGCAAACCTAAATGCGCTTCACACTTGCAGTATATAGCTAGTGTGCTGGTTACCTCCACTGCCTGTAGCTAAATCTTATTCATTTTGTCACTCCCATAGTTTCTTAAAGCATAACCTTGAGTGAGTCACTCATCGTGAGTAAAAGTGAGGGCAAGGAATCCAAGCTGGAACTAGTCTTGGCTCCATGTAGTCTTGGGTTAGATCTCTGTCTTTCATACTCCCTATTTGGTCTTCAGCATCTCTTGGTCTTTTCTGAGCTTAACGCTATTGGGATATATGAGGATTTTATTTCATGCTATTTTCTATTTTTTTAAGGCGACAATCACCGAGAGGTTTTTTTAACTTTAATCAACAACAAAAAAGAAAAATCCATAAAACGTATAGTTAGGTCTTCCCTCATTGCCCTTCCTTCTGGTTTTCACAATAACATATTCATCATGATCGATGTATCCTGGATTTGTTCTACTTGTTCTAATTATGAGAACCCTATTACGTTATTTTTAATAATTACATTACATTCTATACTTATAATTTCCAACTATGAAAAGTCTAACTCTCCATTACTTATCCTATAAGACTGGTCACACAATCTTTCTGAATATTTTGTTACCCCAAATGTATAAATTTGTTAAAATTTCTTTTGTAATTGTGCATTTGTCTGTATTTTGTATAACTAAAATATTTTTTATACAACGAACCATTGTACGTACCTAGCCCCACACTACAATTATTTAGTACAAACAGATACTCTAAATCTAATTATTGTCAAAAGTTGACTTCTTGAACCTAGTAAGAAAAGTGGAATGGTATTGGTCTTATACAGTGGAGTAATTTAGTTTAAAACAGTTGTTACCCAGGTTTCTGAATCTCGTGATTGTGTATATCAATACTTTCTTGACGCCGGGAAGAATATAACGGGTCTTATAAATCTATACTTGACGTCATTATTCCCTTCAATCGTATTTAGTAGCTCAGTCCTACCGGGTCTCTAAGCTGTACATAATATATAAAGAGCCTTCATTCGCTATGTTATAGTCATCGGATCTCGGACCAACATGAATATCAAATTTTTCAGGGTTCAAAATTTAATTTTTGACAATATCGTCGCTTTTTGTCATCGTAGAGGAGCGGAGCTTGTACGCAGAATTTATAAAATCAAATTTGTATCTTTATTTAATGATTTGTAAGTAAAAATAACACAATAGATAGGTATAAACAAAAATCTGTTTCAAATGGACGCCATTTTGAATTATATTTTTCTGAATTTACCTCACAGTTGTATATATGAGCACACTATAGATAGATTTAATGTTCCTATCTTAATTTTTATGACCGCTATATAATATTGCTTATGTAAACATAACAACAACTCCAATTACAATAACTAAGGACGAACTGTATGTAGTAATAACTTATTCGCATTTCCGATAAAACTAAAAGTGAAGATTAAAATCAAAAACCGAGGCCGAATTGTAGAAGATTACCAAACATACCATATTATACTTCGTTTGTTGGGTAATTAAATTCGACGTAACATCATTACACTATAATACTTTTGCTCTTCGTTTAATAGTCGATACTACTTAAAATAATAGAAATATTACATTGTTTTTAGGTTTGATTACCATAAAATAAATCCAAATCTTTTTGAAACATGTGCTCATCGACAGTGCTAATAATTCATTGTTTTCTTTTTATTTGCTAAGAACCTAAACCATAGCTGTATCTATTTTCAATTGGAAAAATTCTTTTTGAATATCTTATCAAATATGGTGGTCGTATAAAAATTACTGATAAATGATAAATTAAAAGTATTTTAAGGTAAGGTTGAAAATAGTAGCATTTTAATTCATCTATTATGATCTATATATTAAAACTACTTTAACTAGCGCACTTTTTTTTAAACATCGACTGATTTTAAATGTAATAAAAACTTTAATATTCACTCAGTTTGATCAAATTAACTAACGTTTTGTAGATTGGTATTTTCTCCCTCATTGCCTGTTCCTATACAACATAGATACTTGTTTATACCAATTTAAAGAAGTTGGAATTTTGCAGACCATATATTCCGTCAGTCCTTTACCAAAACTACCTTTATAAACTAAATTGTCACTGTAAACATAGATGTCATCTAATTACATGATTTTACGCAATACATCATAAATACATTTTGCAACATTTTTTTTAACTATCGTTCTATAACTTAGTAGATTAACTACAAAATAGTCTTTATAAGAGATGGTAATAATTTATTTATTCCTCTGGTAGGTTTAAAAGAGAGGCTGTATATAATTTGATATTGATTGATAACTGATATTGGATAACGTAAATTGAAGAGTTTTATTATGCCAAAAAAAATCGGAAATCTTATTACTTGTGGGGAAAAAATTTTTGGCAACCTTTTAATTTATTAAAGAAGAAAATTAAAAGTCTAAGCTAATTGCGATAGCATTTTCTAAATCACTGTAGTGAACATAATCTTTTCATATGGCAAGGAAAAAGGAGTAAGTATATAATTTCAAAATTATTGACCTATATTAATTTAAAACATATAATGCAATTTTGACAAATAAAATATTATTATGGTTGTTATTTTCTTCGTAATCAAATTTGTGTTTACGAACTTTTCTCCTAATTCAGAAAATTAAAAATTGTTAAAGAGATTTTGTAAACGAAATTCTTGATTAAAAAAAAAAATACTATTGCTTATTTATCAATTTATTGAATCTGCTTGTTATTGTGTTTTTACACGTGTACACAATAAAACATGAAGAAAATAACACAATAAACGTGTAAGAAAACATGAAGTTAACTTACTTAAATGTAAACTTGTTTACATTTCCTCTAACTTCAATGATGTTTTAACACTTTATACATTCCACGTTGTACAAAAAAGCAACAGCTAAAGTTTTAGCTTCTCTAAATCCAGGGCAAGATAACAAAGTGAAGTTAGTGAAAACATCAACTTTATTTCAATTTCAACCCCAGATAAAACTGGAAAACATTAGGGTTATATAAATATTTTGTTGGCTTAGAGGGATGTTGATTTGAAGTCATGAGTATTGATGCCGCAATGGATCGCAATCGCGAGAGATTTCCAGTTTCAACCAATTTAAGTGATATGTTTGGTTTTTTTTTTCATAACTGTAGTTTGATGATGACAGGATTCATAAAGTTACCTCAGTCTATAATTTTATCAAATAATCTAAATACTTTTCAGTTTAATTAATATAACAAATCTATATATATATATATATATATATATATATATATATATATATATATATATATATATATTTTTTTTATATGACATTTTTTGAATTTAACACAAGACGGTTTTTATAATTTTTCTGTTAATTTGGCTAACATATCCGAGATTGATTCAAGTTATTTTGAGTACAGTGACATTAAACTTTGATAAAGTTGAATCCCCTGTCGTAGTTAACAACATTAATTAGAATTCATTTCAGTAGTAATATATTTATTATTATTATTTTTATAAAAATTTAAATTCATTTTTTATTTATTTATTTATTTATAGTGGCCGCTTGTTGAGATAAACAATTATTTCGTACAATTTACGAAACTCCTTATATTATTACCAAAATATATTTAAGCTGTAAATAATTTACGTATTATTTCTTATTAATTTTTAATTAAAAATCATTAAATTTATTTAAGCATATTACTTGATGGCTTTGAAATACTCCCTTTTCTGAACAAACTTAATTTAATACGTCATTCTTGTAGTATTTTATCACATGCCTACTTATATGTAGTATAAGTTTTGTCGGATATGTCAGTTTTGAGATCTCCTGAGATTAAAATAGTTGTCTGTCTGTCGTCTGTTGTACATACAGTGCTCACTAGAACAAATTTATGTACCAATTTTAATAAAACTACGTTAAACGATGATGATCCGACATTGCTCATGTGTAACCTCTAAGAACCTAAAAAAAACCGACTTGACCCCATTTCCTCAAGAATTGTAGTTCGTGAGTTATCGGTACGAAACTAAAAATCTGTCTTAGGGCAGTAATATAACACACAATCTCTATAAATAAACTTTACCGATTTTGATCAAATTGCTCATATGTAGCCTCTAAGGACCCAACAAATCCTATTTCACCCGATTTCCCTGAAAAGTCCAGCAAAAAAAAGAAGAAAAAACTTGACAATGTAAAATAGTCCTCAAGACATGGTTCAACCGAACATGGTTAAAGTTTTATGTACATTTAAAAAAATCCCTTCAATTAAAGTTCTATATTTGAGTTTTTATAACGAATGAAAGACATGTAGGTTGACAAATCAATACCTGAAGATTTTGGCAAATATTTAATTTGATTAGGAAATAATATAATGTCCACATTAAATGATACATTATTCTTTTGAAATCATCATCATAAAAAAACAGTGTTGGCTACTATATCATTTAAAATTGATTAATCCAATATTATTTTAAAGTAAAGTTTTGATAAGGGAAACATTATAATCAAATTCTGAATGCACTTTTAAATCTCTAAAATGTTTTGTTTATGGATGAGATCAGTACAGGTTTTATAATACAGAAAAATACATTTTACGTCCTGCATTATTTATTGTTTATTATCAAACATACACACTCGTAAACTATTATTAAATTATGACGTTTCATGTTAAAGGGATCTGCATATTTTTCAATATTTCAGCAAATCTAGGTTGTAATGTTTGCGTTAGTATATTAATTAAATAATCTATACTTCATTCCTTTCTATTAAAACAATCCTTGTAGATCACTGATTCTTTAAAATGGCGAAACTGGAGCTAACAGTCAGTATTAACCACAGACACTGTCTTTTAGTTGAGTACATTCACCTAAATAGTATCCCTATTTCGATAAAATATGTGTCAATATTTATGACTAATACCAATCGTAAGACGAAACGAAAAAGAAAAGTGTGAATCCCGAATGGAATGGAAAATAAATAAATAAATACGAATATAAATCCGGTACTACCCCTGAAGATATTCACTTTTCTCTGTTGGAACCGATAATTCATATTTATGTTTTAATAAATAGCTCCAAAAGTGTATATATTTTGAAAGAGGTAACTTGGAGTATTTGGTTTTATGTATGAATGTGAGAAAATATTTTACCGCTTATTTCGCAAGTTCGTTTAGGGACTAGTATTTTCCTCACTCTCAATTAAAAATAAAATATGAGCCTTTTTTTGTATTTATACAATAGAGTGTAAATGTTTTCATGGAGTCTTGTATTTTTTTTACCATGAAACTAAAGATACTTTATTTACAGTTTTTTTTAAAAATTTGTTTTACTAGAAAATAGGTAACTAAATCATAATTTTAAATCCCTTCTTAAAAATCCGTCGGTTTATTCCATATTTAATATACATTACACTAAATATTCAGAAATCAAATTTATCAATACAGATAAACAAGTAAACCAAAATAACAAATACGAACACACAAACTAAAAATTATTTCTGACAATTAATTAAACCTACATAATTAAATTAACAAAATATAAAGACTACGCAACGATTGAAAACCTTTCCCCTTTTGATGGGAATTGTCAGATGACCGACAAATTTTAAGACAGACTATATTTAACTCTGTACAAAAATTGGTTGTGATAATTTTTAAAATTTTCATTTAACAGAAATCATTTTAAAATCCTGCTTGTTAATACCAATAAAAGTTTGCACAGAAAATATTTACTAATTATTTATGACTGACTTATCTATTTAAATATAAAATACTTAATACAAAGTAAAAGTTAGAAATATGCTTTGCAACGTTGTATTTTAAAACTTTTCCTTTTCATTTACAAACAGTCAATTAATGGCGTTTGAGTGTTTCAAATCCTTTACGTATCATTCAGAGCATTATTTCTGCTTCCACTTAGACAAACATTAAAAACCCTTTTAAAATTAAATTTGTTACAACCGTCAGTTTATTAGACACTTTTATAATTTGAAATAAATTTCATCATAATGCATATTTTTCATCATAACAATAATATTTTTTAAATGTATATCATAGTTACTTTACACAATATTGTATGCTATCTAAGATATTCACTTAGATGTTGTAAAACTGGTTTTAATAGTGATAATCTATGTGAGAATAATTTTTGTAAATATATTAAAAATACTAATCGTCAAGAGTTTTTTTTTATTATATGGTGAATTTGTTGATCTTAGAATAACACCAATAGATAAACACTAATTTAAAAGGTATTGAGGAAATTTTAATTATATAGTAATTATTAGTAATTTAGTAAAATTAGTCAAAATAACACAACGTCAAAATGTACGTTATATTTGAAATCTGCAAATATTTGAAGAAATAATATGTTCTGATCTAAATTGTAGAATGAAGAATGGTTAGAATTAAAATTATTAGAAGTACTATATTTAATCTCTGCTATAAATTATCTATGCATTAAATTGAATACATTATCACATGTTTTATACGTTTAATAAAACAATTGCATATATTTTTTGACAGCAAACTATTATATACGACAAAAAAAAAAGATTTAACAAAGTATAAACCCTCCAAAAAAACAAAAATAATAGAAACATTATATAAATCATTAGAAAAATAATTGTAAATGCATTTAAAAAGACGAAGTTATGACGAGTGTATAAATATTCACTTCATCTACAGTGCGATAATGTTTGACAAAATAAATTACTAAATACATTGTTTTTACAGAAGCAATTTTGTCAATAAATAATATTTTAATATTCATCGTCACATTGTGTATATCCAAGTCACAAGTGATAATTAATTCAATTAAGTATAATTTTGTCTACGTGACGTATTTTCTCTATACTACTCTTGACGCGTTTCGGAAATCTATTCCATTCTCAGAAAACCGCTATAGAGGTCATCTTCACGATAAAAAAAATTATAAATACATAACACATATTTATACTCTGGTACCTGTACCAATGTTTGTAAGCCACATCACTGGAATGCCTGAAGGCTGATGGATTGGAATCATGGTTAACCATAGGCAACAATAACATATAAATGTTTAAATATAATTTGATCGAAATAATTTGGGACGATGTTAAAATATTTTATTTTGTGTATAGAAAATATTTATGGGATGTTAAATAATAAAATATTAAAATATATATTTTAAATATATATTTTTTACCCTTAAAAAAATATTTATGGGATGTTTTTCCACATTTTATTATGAACAATTTTTATTCCCTTCCGGCTGCGACACTGTGTATTAGAATTTTAGGAATATTTATTTTATGTTCATTTATCATTTTTGTAAAAGTTGATGATGAATATTTTTTCTTTAAACAACAAGAACAAAATATCTTGATATATTTCTTATAAATAGAATATCAGCCTAGATATGTTGTATTAAAATATATTTAGAGTTCTGTGTGCAGTCATGCATTTCTTTAAATATATATTGTAGGTTTTATTCCATTATAATAATTTTACATCAAAAAATATTTTTTTACGGATTAAAAATTAAATTCATAGAAAACCACCTGCTTCTTTAAATGTTTATATGTATAGATCAGACTGGAATATTCTTAAATCAAAATTATCGGCACATTAAAACCCATAATGACCAAAATTTTAAAATATTTAACAAACAACCTAAAAACGTTGATTGAAAATGAATTAAATTTTCATAATAAGGAATGTAAACATTATATCATGAGCATATGACATACGTTTCCAATTTTGTTACGAAATGTCAAAGAACCTAAACATTTTAAATTAGACCGAATTTCTGAATAAAATGTAAAAATTGTAAACTGTTTTGAGTTTTCAATTCAATTTTACACAATTCTGTTGAAAAGCTAGCTCGGTATATTTACAATCAATCGTATGTAAGAACATATTTGAACAAATTATTTAAAGGTGATTTTAATTTCTATTTAGAAATGTGAAGATGTAAAATACCTAACGATAGAAACAGAGTCGAATTGAATGGACCGTTTTTATTAAGTGATGGTATATTTTGACCCAAAGAGTTTTAAAATTGTTTTCATCAATTAAAAATATGGTTATATTTCAAAATGCCAAAGTGAGTCTAAACGCATTCAGCTAGTTTTAAAAAATAATCATAAACTCTAACTGCCCATTAATTTAGTTTGCTAATATGGTTTAATGTACAGCTTTTCCCACATCATAAAATAATGTTTTATGAAAATAAAGTTTTTCAGTTTTAATAAATATTAGTGATGGTTTGGTTTATGGGTTTATGTTATCTATATCATGACAGATAATTATGATCAAATTAAAATTTGGATGTTGATCTTACAAAACTAAATACCCCTTCAAATTTGGGCTTGATTGGTATTTGGTTTTTTTTTGTAAGTTTATTCTCGGTTTATATTAATATTTTTTTATATTTAGAAGTATTTATTTTTATTGGGGAGTATTATAATATGTAATACAAAATAAAGTATATCTCAAATATGATTTTCTTATCTTGTTGAATATATAAAGTTGATGTATTTGCATTGACTCTATGTATATCATGTTGATTAGCGTAGATTAATTACATTAGATAATGTTTAACAAAGTTTCAATTATAGTACTAACCATCTAACAGAACATTTAGTTATATTTTCATGTTCTTGAATGGAATAATAGTAATGTAATTACTGTAGTGGGTTTACGACAGTGACTTGTACTAGAAGTAGTTTTAAATATTAATGAGATATTAACAACGTTAATGGTTTTTAAATTTTTGTTTTATCCTCAAAATGTTGAAACATTACGTATTACATTGTTATAGGATACGTGTAATAAAAGTAAAGTATTTTCTATCGTCCAGACGTCCGACGTATTCTCTTTACAGTCCAAAACAATGTTCCCTTTCATGTTTACTAATATATATATATATATCAATAGCCCCTCTTTACCTTTCCCAAATAGAAATTTTAATAAAACTCATGTACATTTGTATACATCACAGTTGAAGTTACATAAATGAAATTATAAAATAACTCTGTATTTTTCTCCTTATTTTTACAGGGTAATTCCTTTAAGTCAGCATCACCTCATAAAAAAAGGAATAATAGAACACAAAATAAAGACTCTTAGCCATCAAATACAACCCTATGATAGTGTCAGGGTTGAAAGAAAACAAGAGTTATCAATAAAGATATAATTGGAAAGATAAAAGATGGAGATCGAACCTAATACTACCTGGAAAATGTGTAATTCAGTTAGGATCCTTTCAGATTTTCAAACCATTACTGACCATAATAAGTCTTAGAGGGATATGGATATTGGCAATCTTAAAACAACTGTTCGAACGTCCTTCATATGAGATAACAGCTATACAAAATCCAGTAAAAACATGAAACTAAGCTAGAAGGTTAACCTAAAAGAATTAAATTGACATACGGTAAGCGTGGATGTAAATTTCCTTATCCAAAGATTTTTCTGTGACGAAACAAGTTTACACATAAATGTCTGTGTTAATCTTCTCAACTAAACAATCTGGATAGCTCAGCAATGAAATTATTTACCAAGTTACACGTGGTACGGAAAGATGAGTGTTTGAGTCGTGTGTTCATTTATGTTTGCTGAGAAAACGTTTCAAGTATTACTTATTTGGAATTGCTCCAACTCTAAATTGGACATGCTCTCAGGTCAAACTATGCAATTTATAAGTTAATTACTTGTAATCAATTTAACGTCCATTGATATTTATATACAATTTTTATCTAACATACCGTCTTAAAGTCTTATTTATCTTGTTCATCACTATGGCCGACAGAGTGACCACCACGCTAAATAAACTATTAGACGCTAAGTTAGATACAAAATGTAAAGTTAAACTTATGATACAATATACAATGAGCCTTGAAGTTATTAACAAAAAAAATAATAAAAATCCTCAAACCACGACTTTAAGTTAAACCAATTTTTACATTTATTTCAGTACTGGATTATCCATCTGAGGATGGTAGCTATATTACCGAAATGTACGTAAAGTACATTATTTGCTGTCATTAATTGTGTGAGTGTTTTATTAGTGATTGTGGGATTACTTCATTCTTAAACTTCTGAGATTATAAAAGTAAATCTATTTCTTCTTCCAGAAAGTTTGGCGGTACAGTGCGTCTTGTATTATTTGTGAACTGCCTATCCCTGTCATTGGCTAATTCGTAGAAAAGCCATCCTTTGAAATTTCCCCAAATATAGCTGACCATTCATTTCTTCTAACAGGTCTTTCTTGACCAAATTCTAGTTCTCTACCGACCCTGATTCTATTCGAGGACTAAAGATATGTAATTATTTTATGTTCCTTTTTTCATACGGTAATGATCGTCCGAAACGTTTTGCCTTTAAAAACAAGATATATGTATCCATCCTTCATTCTACGATGTTTATCATCTTTACTCACATCTGAAGTGATTTTAAATGTCATAAACGTGTTATAGCCTGTTTGACTAATTTTAAAACCAAATTAAATTGATCTTAATTTTCCTAATTATTGATTACCAGATACTTCATTATATTCCTATTTATAAAAAATCCATAGTTGGTGGAGTGAACTAAAAAACTTTTTACAGGTTCGTGGAATAAGTATTTTTAAACTTAACCTGATGGACACGGTAAATATTTTAGATAATATATCTTAAATAAAATTGTCAATATAATTCATTAGTACAAATTGTTTTAACTACAAGACATAACAATGTCTGTAAGTTTGTAATTTAATAAACTCTTTCTCTGTAGGTTTAAGAAGAGAGGAGTTACGTAAATTTTGATATCGATGCAATTATACGAAATAATTTAGTAACTACGTGACACAAAGGAGATAAACACAATTAGCAAGAGTTATAAATAAGGTGAATATAATGTAATGAAAAACATGTCTTGCAACAAATAAGCTGACATGATTGAACAAGAATTTCAATATAAGATTAATGAATCTGTATATTTAGTGAATTATCTTTCCGCTGGCTTACATATTCTCCTACTACAAGTTCCAATTTTCAAAAGAGTGAATAAACCAATAAAAATGTTTATTAATTTTTGCTGACATACGTCTCGTTTGGTTTAAAAAGAGTCTTGCTCTGGTGAACTGCCACCTTTGTCAACATTTCACTATAGTTGTAGATAACAGCACGATCACAAATAAACTATTTTAGGTCGATAACCTTTGGGCGAGTCATAAATATGTTACCGAAAAATAATTTGGAACTCCTGCCAATTAAAACGCACCGAATTTAATTTCTGAGTTATAAAGATATTCCACGAAATATTAAAACGTTGTTTTGTACCTAATTTGTGGCTACTATTGCATTAATCCATTTATACGTGTTTCTTCTATAATTCTATAACGATAGTTTCTTGGATTAAGGAAATGAAGCACCGATTCGTACCTCTTCAACATTAATCTTCAACGCTATAGAACAGACGGGAATAAAAAGTGGAATGTGGGACGAGAACAGTCTTATAATTTGCCAAAACAGAAGTAGCTAAGTCTCTTTTACTGGTAAAATAACTCGACAAGCCCACAAAATTCCGACCGCTTTTAATGCAACTATCTGAAGTCTGGCATCCTTTCTCTATTTTATGACCCTTCGATGGATTAATCCTATCCTATGGTGCTTATAAAAAACTCTCAAAACACACTCTCTTTAATTGTTGTGATTTATATATTCTCTTTATAACACTTTATATGGATTTATTTGTGTAAAATTACAATTAATTATTGTTCCCAAGGTTTGAAATCATCCTTAGTCATATGTAGATAACAACAATATCAGTTCTGGCGGTTAGGGGATTTCTACGACTTTGATAAATTTCAATAATATTCTTAAATAATAAAACATATGTCGTTTTCTAAATGATTTGATAAGTTTTTAGCATCTCAAAAATATTAATTGTTTTATTTATGTTGGGATTTTTTTTTTAAATCACAGTTATTTAAAAAAATGTGTTTATATTATGGAGATAAACAGGAGTCGAATGTTAATTTAATTTAATAAAATGATAAGTAATTTTTATTTTTGAGATCTCATAGAATGCTGATCAATAAAATTATTATTGTTATTGTTTTATTTGTTACTAAACTAACTACAGGCCTACGTTTATATATTACGCATAATCATAATATATTTAAAACTATTGAGTTTGCTTTTTCAGAAAATCATAAAATGTTATTTTCTTTTCAAACACTAGAATTTTTGATATTTTTCTGTTTTTGGTTAGATATAGAAAAGTTTATATCTGAATTTGTTTGCTATCTGTTTTAACTAATAAATATTTTAGCGAATTTATAGTTAACTCTCTTAAGTGTAAACTCATTTAAACTTCCTCCAAAAATAGTTTAAGGTTATCAGCTTTTCTTAATCAATGCCAACATAACAAAGTAAATGAAATTCACGTACACTTTGTTGGTAAAATTGGTAAAGACATTTATTTAAGGAACGGATAAGGGGGGCATATTGATAATTTATTACTATAAAGTTGTAAACTTGGCGTTTGATATATTTTAAAATATGAACAAGAAATGTTTATTTTGTATGCATGGTGTAATTATTTTTAAAAAACGGTTATCCTTTATTGTGTTAATAGAAATTTTTCCAATGAGCTATTTCTAGTGAAAAACGAGATATTGAAATCGTATTAATTATAAACTTAACTTTATAATAAAATGAAAACAAGTAATTGTTATAACCAAAATGTAGCTAGTAATAAATTATAATGTTTTCGTGTTTTAAAATTTATTTTTAATAACTTACTCAATTAGTTTGCTGACGAAACATACTTCTTAAATTTTGCTCGAAATATTTCTAAAGTATAGAAAAAATCTCTTATGTGAAGGCTGTTTTGACACTTAGAACTCCGTTCTGTATAGACAGATTTACATGATATATAAGATTTTATTTTAAAACTAAACTTTAATAACGTCGAAATATATAAACTCTGTCCATTCTAAAGTTTCGTCTAAGACGTTTTACAAACGTAACAGCTGAAGGCTTTAGTTTTATTCACTACTCTGTGGACATAACCCAATTGGAAACGGGTACTTCTGTTTGTTTTACCCTTAAATCTTTATATTTAACTTTTCATTTTAATTTAACTTTAGATAAAGTTTTACATCTCAAAATGGATACTAAAATTTCTAATCTATCAGTGGAAAATAACTTTCCGTTTTGGATAGTTGAAGCTGTACTAAAATGATAAAAAATCATCAATGATCGTTGATTTGTCGCTTTGTTGTAAGTTTATATTGAGGTACTAGTTATCTTGTGGAATATACGTGCTATCAATTATCACATTCAATAACCCTGTAATATTGTAAAGTATTACATAAATAATACGCTTAATAAATTATTGTGTTATATTTATATTATTACAAGTCTGTTTTAAAACAATTTTCCTGATCCTTTTGTATTTCAGATTGAATAAGTCAATCCACAGATCGCTTTCTTTTACATTATTGTTTTTAGTTTCACGGTCTATGAAATATCTAAAATTTCAACGAATATCACTCTTGAATGACTTTGGAAAATGGTCCTTTGTTTGTTTTGAATATTAGAAACACCAATGTCTTATGGACATTTCAAACTTTAAAAAGGTTTTGTTTTACAAAGTGGAAGATTTATGCCAGATCAAAGAAGCAAGTATAAAGAACAGTTTTATTAGTCTTGCATTGTTCATTTTGTATTTCAAGTATCTACACTCGGAAAAGATGTATTAAAATAAGAGGTTTTATGTTGAATGAGTCGTTATACTTTAATATTTAATGTTAGTAATGTGCGTGAAGATTATGGCGTAGTGATTGCATTAGTAGATTCGTCAATTTATTAGTTCATTGTGTTTAATAAATGAAATTTCGTTCTGTTTGCTACTTCTCATGGAATGTTTATACTCGATTTACCGGTCAAAAAGAGAAAATGAACCATGACACTCTATTTTAAAATGTCAAAAATCTCCAATTTTGACTGAAAAAGTTGGGTATTGTTAAAGCTATCCATTATGTAACATTGAAGTTAGGTTCTTCTTTGTAGATACCCGAAAGTAGTATTTTTGAAGAAATAGCAAGGAACATTTTAATATTTCATTCTATTTATAGGTTTAATAAATACAAATTTGTATAAAGAATAAAGTTTAACAGATGGAGCTCACTCTTCATTTATAAATATAATATGAGTCCATATATATATATATATATATATATATATATATATATATATATATATATATATATATATATATATATATTTGTTCGCATTAAAACACGTTTTTACGTTTTTGTTTGAATGGTTACATTTAATTAGACTAATTTTAATTTATAAATTCTATTTCCTTTCTAATTATTTTTAATCCATCACAAATTTTACGTAAATTTAGAAGGTAAATAATTATATAGAATACCATATGTTTAATTCAACGCTTTTACTTAATATATTCAGAGATCAATATAATATGTAAATAAATATGTTTTTCATTTAAACACGTATATAGCAAAATTGTGAAAAAAGGATTCAGTGAACTAAAAACTAAATTATTTTGTTTAAAATTAATTATACCTTTATAATAAATTTTATGTTAAATAGAAACATCATATCATGAGGATATGTCAGACGGTTCCACTTTTCTACAAAATGTCAAAGGACAAGCACATTCTAAATTAGACAGGATTTTTAAATAAAAATGTTTAAGTTATAAACTGTTTTTTCGCCACATTCAGTTTTATAAATTATATTTAAAAGCTACTCTTTATAACAAAAGAAATGTTCGCACAAAATATTTCAAAAATTATTTAAAGCCGACTTTATTCTATATAGAATTGGTAAAACCCAATACTTATTAATGAAAACAGAGATTTCCTTTCCCAAAGCTGTGATTTAATTTTTACTCTTTTAATTTAAAACAGTCCATTAATCGGGTTTGTCTATTATAAAACCGCTTCACGTCTCGTTCATAACATTAATCCTGTTTCGCCTTTTACAAATATTATAATCCTTTTAAAAAATGCAAAACCAACCAGTTTTCTTTATTCTCTTTCCATTTAAATCTATTTTTTATTATTGTATATGTTCTTTTAATTACAATAATGAAAAGCTACTCAAGCAAAATTTATCTTTGAAACAAGCATAGTAAAGTCATTTAATTTTAATAACTAATTTACTAAATGATATGTGACATGTAAAAATAATCGATTTTGACGTTTTTGCACATATATAGATAGATAAATGATGTTTATTTACACTTAACTTTGGTTATATTCAAATTAAAAATTTTACATCATTTACACAATATAATTAGTTACGTCTATGGAGTTCATAATATATACATTACACAATATATTGAACATAATTAAAAGAAACAAATTCTCCTTAACATAAAACAATATTAAAATAAAAAAAGGATTAAGCACTCCAAATCTAAATCAATTACGAAAAACAACACTGGATGAATGCAAAATGCAATCGGTACAGTATACATTATATCCTGTCCAGTTAAAATTGTACTCTCTGACCATATAAAGTCTACATTTTTATCGCTTTTCTTATGAATAAGTAACAGGAATTATCTGATGTTTTTAATACTTACTCAATTAGTATGCTATCTGACCAAAACATTTCATACTTTTTACAGGAATTATTTCGCAAATTTCTAAATTAAAAATATATTTAATGATTCTCGCTTTGGCAATATAGATTTTACAATTTTTTGTCCTGTTATAGATCGATCGAAGTGATCTATAATTTCAAAGAAAACTATAATCTATTGATGATAGAATACACAAGAGTTTGCCCATTACATGTTGACTCTATCGATGTATGTGCTTACTGAATATTGAACCTAACATTTAGTAAATATACGTTTTGGAATACAGGAATGTTTTTGTATTATTATTTAAGAGATCTGGAAAGAAAAGAAATCTTGAATGTGATAAAATAATAAGAATATAAACCAAGTTTAGAAAATAAATTTTAGTAAAATAAAGAGTAAGACTGCACACAGAATAGAATTGAAGGATGAGTTTTATTTTGAAAAGTATATCTTTCAAGAAATATTCAAAATATTAGTTAAAAAACATTGATTTTATTGATAATGTTTTTGTGTTAAAGTTAAAATATTTACCATCTACCGAAATATAGAGTCAAAATTCAGAATATTTATTTGATGTGTGAAAATTATAACTATTGAAAAATGTGGAGAATTTATTTCTAAAGTGGCGGTTAATAATAATATAATAAATAACTGAAATGAAACGTTTTAACAATTCATTACTATGGCCATGGATATATCATAACGTTCAGAAGACATTCATTATTTTCCTTAATTAATAAAAATATAGTCATCCCTTTTACATATTACCCTTTATTAATATCAGTTCAAGAGTGTATATATACTAGAGTATAATGAAAAATTTAAGACCAAAAAATAATTTTATTTTTTATAATATCCGTTTATGTAGATCAAAACCTTTATACTTTGAATTGTTCAAACTATTTTTTTAAGGGGAAGTCACCATTCAAAGCAAACTAAGAGTTATTTTAAAAATTAATTCAAGAATTTGCACTGTAAGAAATTTTAGTTTAAGAACATTGAATCGCACAAAATGAACGTACTCTGTGTTTGCACAAGGGTGATTTAGAATGTGCAAAATGTAAGAAATTTAAAGAATGTCTCTATTTTTATGTTTTCGTAGGTTATTAGCTATAGTTAAAGCTTATGTTTTGTGTCTTGAATCTCATTTTCACAGTGTGCTCACATGTCAGAAAACGTGAAGTTAACTTTCTTACATACAATTTATAAGTAAGGTATACTACCTTTAACATTACTGTTCTTTTAAAACCTCAGACTATGCACGATAAATAAAACGTCAACAACTATGGCTTAAAACTTAAAATTAACAGCTTTTCTAAATCCATGCCAACATAACAAAGTGAACGAAATTCACAGACACTTCATTGGTAAAGTTGGTAAAAACATGGAATTGATTTTAGGTAATAGCAATACTTTATTAATTTATAGTATAATGATAATTCAACTAACGGTAATTGAAAACATAAGCACAAGACATTTTGTATTAGGTTTGCCTCATGGTGTAGTTTAAAAAAAAACGGATACTTTTTATTTCTTGAACGTTGATTCATCCAAAGAGAGTTGCCAATGAAAAAACGCGAAGTTGATATTGTATATGTACTTAGTTTTATAAAATCAGGAAGAAATCAAATTTTTTTTTATATCGGGTAATAATTATGACCTAATTTCACTAAAATGAGGATCTAATTATACATTATTAGTTATTTATGGTTTTTTGTTTTGTTATTACGAAGCAAATAACTTATTATATATATAATTTTATTTTTATTTTTTAACACCTATAATTTAATGATGTCAGAATACTTTTAGTCTTTTCTTTCGTTCATTCGAGGGAATTTTTCACAATCGTTTAAGGAACCTAACAGAATGCTTTTAGTGATTAGTAATCGGAACTCATTAAAAAAAAAGTAGTTCTTTCAAAATTATTTGAGAGGACAACTATTTACTTTAACATAACTTTTGTTAATATTTTGTAGCCCAAGATGGATCCATGGGTATCCAATGTCCAGATTTGTTTATCATTTCGGAACTCTTAAATGGCAAATTAAAATTTTAAAAAGGAATGAAATACCAATTTTGAAAAATTGATTTTTAAATTGAGATAAATCTGACTTTGTGTTCATATCTATAATAATGTGTAATAATTCTTGATGTTTTGACAAGAATCGCATCTCAAACTAAATTGTGGCGGATTCTAAAACCACCTAAAATTTTAATAAATCTATATAACTGATAAATATGTTGTTCCTGAAACATATTTTTTTTTAAATAAATAATAAATACTGTAGAATAGACATTCTCTCTCAATCGCTGGCAATAGTTAGCGTACAGATCTAATATCAATTTATTAACTAACAATACATATCTCGTTGTTGAAAATGTATAAATTTGTCTAATAATGAAGATATCATACTTTTCAATAGCAAAGATTTTTAATAACAACTGCACGGATTTTTTTATTCCATTTATTTTATTTTGTTTACTATTACACAACTACAACTAACCATAAAACTTTACATTAGTGTACACTTGTCATATGAAGTTTTCCCTATTAAATTTACCTTAAATTATTTACCAATTTTGTTAATTACAAAAGATATTCTGTTAATAAAATATTTAATAAATTTTGGTAAATATGTTGAACATTTTGTTTTTCACATTATTTTCTTGACAAAAACGTTATAACTTGGAAATAATGAACCAATTTCATTCAAACATAGACTAATCCCTGATAAGAAATGATATTCTCAAACAATACTTCAATAATGTTACAAATAGACAGAGAACCCGTTGGATTTTGGATAAGTAGAGTGATGCTTACGGTAAATCAATGTGTTATTTATAATTTTTTTTGAGTTGGAGGCAAATGTTATATCACGCGAGAAGTAGATGCTGGTTTGTGAAAAACACTGTTTTATTAATTCTGAAAAATCCGTTATGTACTGTCATGTTATGTTGGCATTTCTTCTCCATATGTACGTATGTATTTCAGTTCGAACATGTAAACCTACTTTTCGAAATTTCTTCTCTATTACTATTTTAATACTTCACAATCTGTAAAATGCACGTATATATAAAAAGCATATCTTGAATTCTATCTAATGTGTAAATTAAAAATGACACTAACAATTTTTGAAAATTGTGCTTTATTTTATTTGACGAGAATTGCGTGTGAATATTAAAAAATTTAAAATGTTTTGATTTAAAAATGTAAATTTTATGGTAGATCAAACATGTATTTATTGAGATCTATTTCATTTGGATTTCTTGGATTGTACATTTTGTATTTTCAAACTGTATTTCGGTATCAATATTTGTATTGCTAAGTTGACATTTTTTTTTAGTAATACCGATTTCACAAAAACTACGTGCAGTAAATAATAATTACTGATCACTGTTAAATGATCACATAAAATTGAACCATAGCGTCTGGATTTTGAATAAAAAATTTCCACATTTCATCGACATACCTAGATGCGATGTCACAATGTTACTCTTTCTAAATAATATAAATAACTTTGAAAGATTCGTTTTTTAAACGTTGGTAACGAATTTGATTTTAGAGTGGTATTTATATTTATAGAGTCTGAAAAAATATTTGTGCAATGTATCACAGTTCATTTGGAACATTTCTATTAAGTATGTTTTAAAACATGTCTCAATTTTTTTATACAAATATCTTTTTACGGTTGCCCCTAAATGTACAAATTTGTTTCTAAAAAATTGTAAATCTATTCATACAAAAACGATTCCTTTATTCCAACACTTAAATTTAATATAGAAAGAAGAAATATTCAGAAGTTAAATTTATTTACCACATAAACGCGTAATGAGCAAAAACTCTCAAATCCATCCGAACTCTCAAACCAAATCAATCGTAAGTTAAACACAAAGCTTTGTTGAAATAGATTAAATGTGTTTGATTCTTCTTTATATATACCATGCAACGTGAATATGACTGGCTTTTCTCTATTTTTGCAAAAAGTCAACTGCCCGGCAAATTATATATCATTCATGACTTACGTAGAAAATATTACAGTGGTAATTTATTTTAATTTTCCTTTACTTTTTACGGAAATAATTTTAAAAGCCTGCCTATTATACACCAATGAAACGTTTATACAGATATGATGTACTTTTGTTTTATATAGAAACGTTAAAAATTGTTAAACTTGACAAATACAGAGATTTCATTGATAAAGTCCTAATTTAAACTTTTACTCTACCATTTTAAAACAGTTCATTATTGACGTTTGCCTTTTCTAAATCTTCTATAATTCACAGTCAGCATTACTTTCTTTCCAACTACGACAAATATTAGAATATTGTTTAAATTTTACTGCAACCAATCAATTTATTAGATTTGTTTTACAATTTTAAATTACATTTTATTTTATCTTAATGTGTACTAATATTACTTAATTTTAATATCAAATATAAAAATCATGGGTTTTTGGTGTGTTAATTGAGCGATAACTATTTATTTCTGATAATTTCTTTATAAAATATTTTCTATTTCAAAGATCAATAAATTGGCTAATATTCTTTTTATTATTTTTTTAATGAGTTTTTATTCAATATGGGGTTTTCTATTTTCAAATTTTGAGTAGCCGATTAATATTCCATTTTTGTGCCGGAGTGAATATACCTTACATCAACGATCATAAAGTTTTACACCTTTTCATGTTTAAATGGTTTTTAACCAACTCGGGATTTTTTTACACCCTGTATAATTGAACACCCTGTTACATTCTTCACGGACATTTGAACTTCTGACAACTTTATTACTGATTTTTTTTTCTATTTTTGCTGTTACGTTTTCTAGAAATAATTCTTTTCTTTTTAAGGGAGTAGTACTTCCAGGAAATACATTTCCACTCATTATTCTTATTATTATTATTTTTTTCAAAAGGCAACGAAAATCATTATGTTATTTTACATCACAATTAAGTTGAATATAAGGCCTCTATTGATTTATATTAGTCTCTATTCTAGTACGCTCGAAGTAAAATTCGATATGGTGGACGTGATTCTGTTATACATATTTTCGCATTGTAGATAATGTTCTTAAGAACGCAGCAGGATAAAAAGGCCATTGAGATCTGATCAGGTGACCACAAAACAAGACCAAAACAAACGAACTGGCAGTACACTTATAACTGAGAACATCTCGTATATTAATAATCTAATGTGGTAGTGTTCTATCTTGCTGAAAATGACATGTATTTCTCCTTTTGTATGTCATTAGTTTGATTTTATCCAAATAAGTGACATCTGAAATCGTTTTCTCAGCATTGATTCACGATTAGATCAAGGATGATTGAAAAAGGATGTAACGTCGTATTTAAAGTTGGGATGATATAGCAATGTGGTGAACTTGTGCAGTGTTGAAGATAGAATAGGCATGGGTTTAAATTCCAGTGAAATATTACACGCTAAAGACTACCCTAAACTGACATTTTTATCCTAACTTGTCTCATTTACTAAAAAGAATATATATTGAAAATAAAATCCATTCAATTGTCAATTTAAAATAGGGAAATTTCCTTTTTCCTTTCCTATTTGCTTGAGGTGTATTTCATAAAATAGTGAATGAAGATATAAATCAATCAGGTAAACAAGTCGTATGTTTCTTCAGTGCAAACATCGTTACACTTTCTTTTACTTTGTTGCAACGTTCACTTCTTTGTTGATTATGTGGCACCAATATAAAATAATAATGATATTTTTTTTATTGTAATAAAATATAGTTATTTTAATAGTGATCACGTGTTTATTACATTTATACTTTATTAATCATGTTTATGTAGCTACAGACTGGTTGAATTTAAGAAAGTGTAACTTAATGTGTGTGTCTATGTGCGTAAGAGAGGGAGAGACAGAGAAAGAGAGAGAGAGAGAGAGAGAGAGAGAGAGAGAGAGAGAGAGAGAGAGAGAGAGAGAGAGAGAAATATGTATATTTATTTACACGGTGTAAAAAGTCTTGGGTCAAATTAAAAACTTTTTAAATTGAAAAGATTGAAAAGCAGGACATTTTGTTTTGTAAATAATTTTTTTTAGGCCTTTTAAAGTAAATTCACACTTACTCCAAAATGTGGCAACTGAATATTTTAAATGTAAACCTCCATCGAGAATTACCTAATGCTAAAGGTCTTGTTTAATAGAAAGTAACTCCCTAAACTTGACGTCGCTATATTTTGGTAATATTTGATAAGCTGTCATTTTGAATTAATGTAAAATAGCGTCCTCTAGTTTGTCCAGTTATTATTTTCTTAACAATGCATTTAACATGTGATGTTACTTGATGCAGCTATATACATTTGAACATTTTCATTTGCCCCAAACAAAATGTTTTGGAGGGGATGAATTTACTTTGTTATGCCAAAAAAATAGTTTGTTTACACTGAAAACATTTGTAAAGTTTCACATTTTTTCTACTTTTTCAAGTTTAATATATAATGGTGTTTTGCTGGTTTTAGTAAATCCTTCAAAGATTGCTCAAAATGAAAACATATCCTGCGTTATATATTTTAAAAACTCAAAAAATTGGTAAGTCGTCAAGTAAAGCATGACAAACCTAACCTACCTAAATAGTTATCAGGAATGAAGTATTATTATTAATGTTATCATTCATAAACATCAATAAAACCATCGCATACATCTCGTTCCTACACTAAGTACAATGTTTCCTCACATCTAATAGGTGTGACAAATTAAAACTTGATTCTTATTGTACTTAACAGTATATTAGAACATTCTTACCTAAGGAATTTTAAAATGAGATTTTCCAATTGATTTGAATCAGCTGTTTGGCAGTTGGCAAATCAAAACAATCCCAATTTTGCATGTGCTCTAAAATAGTATGCGTGATAAGTCTACATCTTTGTTTATTCTAAGTATTAGTTTGTCCAAATTTGCTGGATTTGTTCATTAAACATGACCTTTCAATCTCCTGTTTTTTAAACAGTAGCCTATAAATAATTCTAATCCGTTCGAAAACTAAAAGAAACAAAAATCACGTTCATACATGTTTACATAATATGTAATATATTAATACAAGTATTACAAGTTTCTTATAAGTTATTTATTTACAATAAGTGTTGTTCAGAAATTATTTTTACGTATTAATATTTGCGTTCAATAGTGCCTTAAGAAATAGATGTAGAATGGAATTTACTGCCAAAAAGGAAGTAAGCAAATATTTAAAAGCAAAGTTACTAATAAATTAGAGTTTATAAGATATTTATGTTATTTCAATATTTTATGTGAGATACAGTACAGTAAACCTAATTAAATATTAACAAGAAAATTTTCTATTAAGCAATACAATATTAAACTAGTAATGTATTTTGTAATTTAGTGATAAGCCAAATGTCAAGGAAGGTGAGCGATTTGACTTTATATACACTTAGTATAGAAACTGATACGACTTCATGTATTCATAAATAATATTAGTGATGGAATTAGGTGGAAAATGTCATTACGTTCAACTAAACCAGCAAGAACACACAAAGCCATGATATCAATAAATTTAACCGACCTCTTATCGTTCCATCAATATTGTTGATATATATTTTCGTTGTCGTTTAAAGGTGCGAGTATTGTAATAGTTTCGAGGATGGAAGATAACTAGATTTGGTCAAAAAATATCTCATAGGAAATATAAAAGAGAGGGATCTAACTCAAGACTAAATGAAATAAGGTGTAGATCCAGCCCAGGCCTTCAGGATTGCTACCTCGTGCTGACAATAGTTATCCTCTGAGGGTTATAATACATATGATTGCATACAAGACGTAATTAATGGTTTCCATCCTCAGGACAAAAAGATTTGTGCAGCAATAAGCAATATTGCTTCTTGTAGAAATGTAAACTGATTTAATTGGCTAAAGTTTGTTTATAACCATTTCAACTATGATTGTTTATAGAAAATAAATTGTGTTACCTAATTATATTTAAATATTAACAGGAGGGAATGAATATAAATTGATGTTGCGTTTTTTCTCAAATAAATATAGAAGTGTGTTACACTTTTCCAAATAAAATTAAATCGCAACATTTATAATACAATTAAACATTTTACCAACATTGACAGTCCTATAATAATACCTATTACCATCACTAAAATTATATACCAGGCGTTCAAAAAGTCTGGACACTCCAGGATATTTGTGAATGAACATACAACAATGCAATTCAAAAGTTAATCCCTTATTTTAATTTAAAATACTTTGATAAACTTAACTGTCAAATTTTGCTACGAGAGAATAACCGCAAAGAATGTCGGGAAATCATTAATGTAAATATAAGTCAAGTAATACCTCAATTCAAAGGTCATTGTTAGTAG
>OY740775.1:30855245-30985241 GCA_963513935.1 Aphrophora alni
GTCATTGTTAGTAGAAATATTCCATACCCCAAATACAAAAGGACGATATTAACGGTAATCACAGCTCTCCAACATAATGTTTGACTCTAGTTTAAATATTTAAAAATCAAGTAATATCAACAAAGATGGTTTGCTGTTTAGGATGGTGAATTGTATGTACCCTTACTTTAAGATTTTACAAAAAATATAAAAGGCATATGTAAGATGAAAACATTAATATTTAGTTATTACTTTTCAGTATGTACCAATGGAGTGAACCAATTTCTGTACATTAATTATACCGGTAAATAAGATTGAACCTTAGGCCCAGTAACATTTATTCAGTCGATAATTCCAAAAGATTTAACTAGTAGTTGTAATTTATAAAATAATAAACAAACATTGGAGGCAAACAAACTTTAAGAAGTTGCCATTCCGATTATATTATAACATTTAAGATGTTTTATATTATATATTTTAATTTAATTTAATTTACTCTTTTCAAGCCACACGTTGTGCGACCAAATATAACATAAGCGATTTAGCTTTGCTATATATTTTAATTTACTTTTAATTAAAAGCCACAAGTTGGACTGTCAAATATAACATTCACTTTACTGATGTTATTTATATATTTTTTACTTTTATTAACCTTTTTCAAATTTATCTTATTAGCCACACTTTTTAGTGCCAAATATAACAATGAAGTTGTTATCTATTATTTATTTAAAACTCTACTAAAAAGAACAATTTATAATTATGAACTCATTGACAAACAACGTTTACCTGGATAAAAATTCTTTCTTTTAATTTATCCTTGAATAAATTTACTACAAGACAATGAACATATACATGAAATATTAATTCTTACTTAACTAAAAAACCATTTATTCCTCATTCATTCCTTAAATTTAATTCATTTATAATAGACATTTAAAAATAAAAAAATTACTTTATTTTAACATTTGTTAAAACTTGAATCTGCAAATTATTAGTTCCCTTTGATTTTAATATATTTCTTTTTACAATTTTAATTATTACTTTACTTTATATTAACATTTATTATCTTTTTAAATCTCGGCTAGCTCAGTGTTTAAATTTATTTAAAACAACAAAATCTTAATCTCGGGTCATAGGTCTTTTAATGGCTCACTTGAAAGTGAAATCGAATTTAAATGAATTTAATAATTATACAATTTGTTTGGTACTTATCAATTTGCTGGTCCTTCTGATCGGTCGATTTGCACTATTCCGCTACACATAAACTTTAATTTACTCTTTTATTAAAAAGACACCACATTGCTTAAAACACTTTCTTCTTTGGTGATAACGCTTTCTCTCCCTCCCTGAAGTTGTTGCAATTTTCCAGCTTCTTTCTGCGATGAATGAAATCCTTTTGGCTCTGATGAATTTAAACTCCTTTTTCGATCTGCTTTTCAAAGAAAACTCCACAAAACTCCTAATCTATACTTCCTATTATTACTTAACTCTTCCTTTCCTTTGACTCTACTTTAAATTAAAAACTTATCAAACTTTTCAATAACAAAGAGACTGCTAGTCCCTTATTTGCTGTTAAAACAATTCTATGGAACAGAGCGCAGACTAGCTGTGCCCACAACCTTACGTCTCGGCGACCATTGTAAGACTCTCCTTAAGAAAACTATTTTTTAAGACTCCTTCTCTTGAACACTGGTTTTCGCGCCCTGTTCGCTGATTCGTGGATTTTCACTAACTTTCTCTACATGTGTTCCTTCTCGATTTCTAGTGGTTGTTTTTTAAATCTTTCCGTTGTGTTTTTAGGATTGAGAACGTCTCCGATTGGCCGACCCACTTTCTCCTTGCGTTTTTGTGTTTTTTCTGAAGTACCGTTATGCTTTCTACTTGATTTCTCTTTTTAGTAAAAAAAAACTCTTCTACCCCAAGAATTCCGTTACTGTACACACTTGTTTGCTTCAAGGTTCTTGAAATCCTAGTTCTATTGTAACCTAACACGTACATTTTTTAATTGCAGGCGGCAGCTGCCGTCTCCCTTTATTTGTTTAACATTGTTCTATATTTTCCATATTTATTATTTTATACAAGTTATTTTAATTATTTTATTATTAGATTTCATGATTGCGATGTTTTATTTAGTTGAGATCATGATATCGTTACAATATAGATTTTTACATTCGGATTTGCAACACTATGTTCTACTACAAAAGACTGTGGTATTCGACCTGTGCTTACATTGAAGATTTTCCCGACTTTCTCTATAACATATCCCACGGTTAAGTGTAGCAAAGTGTTTTTACTAGACTAAGGACGTAGAACTAGTATTGCATTTTTACATGTTTTATTCGCAAACAAAATCTCCTGGGATATCTAGACATTTATAACACTCAGTATACATCTACTAAATATTAATCATATTTAATATATATATATATATATATATATATATATATATATTCAATTTGTTAGGTTAAATAAAAAAAAATAAAATTATTTTATCGGTCAGTGATTCTTCTCTTTGACTTGACTATAGAAAACAATTCAATTTATTTCCATAGAAACTTTTGTGTTGTTCTGTATTCTAACGATTCAACGAAATTTTTAACTTTACAAATAAAATTAACTAGCAGCTCTGTTCACACGTGGTAAATTTTTTAATTTAACAACCCGTCATGAGAATTAAATTTAAATTAAAATGAGCATGGGATGTGTATGTCATTAAACCATTTTTATTCCTAACTGATCAAAAGAATTAAACGCAATAAATATATTTCGTTATTTAACATATGAGTTATTGGTAAAGGCTCTCGATAAAATTATATTTAATTTAAAAATATAAAATTACCACTGTTTCAAGAAAACCTATAAGAAATTTACGTTGACAGAAAATGTCGAATGCTGGACCGCATATACACAATTTAACAAATGGTAATAATTATTATTTCTGTACAAAGGTCGAAAATAATTAATATTTATTAACAAGTAAAATACGATTAAGACAGTATTATCCACTTAATATGATCCATAGTTAGTTGTATCTTTTCATTCATTCTATTTGCTATCTTATAAGAATAGGGTGATGTTGAGGTAAAGATTGATAATTTTCTACTTAATTATAAAGAATAATGCACACTGAACTGTTTAATAAGTTGTACATTATAACCATAAGTTGAACTGTTTAACCATAATCTTATGGTTTTAAAAGTTTCAATGTAATTATTGAATTTCTGATGTAATTGTAGAACATGAAACGAGAAATTTATTTTACCGTATTATTAATCTGTGAAATCAATTGTTTTCTAAAATTAATATTGACTCAAATCTTTAACTCTAATTATCTAATCACCTCCAACATCTATTGTACTTGGCGCAGAGATTGGCACACCCATTTCCCAGTGGTTATCTACTCTAAACTGACCGCTCAGATGCCCACTTTTCATGTTGTTCCGTGGGCTCTCTTTATCTATATTGGCAGCCCTTTGTAACTTAATTCCTCTCTACTCTATCTTTATTCCCTTATTTTTTCTATGTTCAGCTCCAACCCTAAAATGTTAAGTTATCTGTGCTAGTGGAGTAAATAGCATCGGACAAAAGAGTATGATACGGATCCTGTGGAATACTTGGTGACCTTTTACAGTATTTGACCTAGCGGGCCTCTGGATGCGTGGACCGTTCTTTTCCCAGCTACTCGGGGGATGAACTTGGAGAGAGATATGAAGATTAACAAGCTTGTATAGTAGGTCACCGCCACTCAACTTGAGCATAAAATGGAGCATGTCTTCCGTGATGACTAACATCATCGGGAGTCTTTCATTTCGTTACGATTTCCTAAACATCGCGAAGATAATAAGCGGTACAGAAAGGTCAAACAGGCCACTCACGATAAATTGCACTTAGAAGCAATAAGAGCCCATTTATTAGAAACAATACCAGAGGTAAGTGAGGTCAAAGTAATCCTTTGAAATTATAACAGGAGAACGTCGAAACCATTAAGGAGACTATATACAGATGAACGGAGAAGGCTGACAGTGTCTGTATATGTGCATTGTAAATTTATGAAACACCTTAGATGAATGTAATGCAGTACCGCGCAAAGGAACTGGAAGTGTAATTGTTGTATAGGTTGTGAGGTGGTTGTTGTGCCCCTTCAGGTGGAGCACTTCCTAAAGAAGTTTGGTTGGAATGGCTAGAGTTGGAGTGGCTACAATGGTCTATAGTTACCCGTCAAAGAAGATGTAGGGGTGCACAATAAATCTCTATATGTCGTAATGAATGCCATTATCACATCACAACAACTATTATCCATCATATTTTAAACTATATTAGACAATATATTAACGTGTAGGCAGTTGAGATGAAGATTGTTAAATTTCGTATTAGTAATAAGTTAAATGTATCATTAACTGTTAAGAAGTCTACTAAAATAACTTGTATGGTGTTCAAAGCTTAAATGAAATTTGTGAATTTTAGATATCGTTTTACGTATTTAATTTTGAATATAGAACTAGAAAGTTATTGTATTGTTTCAATAGTCTCTGAAATTATTTATCAATAATTGATAAATAAAATTATTAGTTTTACATAATATTTAACTCCAATTCTCTGTGTCAACAACATCTGCTCAAAATATTTATTTGTTAAGTGTTATTTTTTGGTTAAATTTAAATTCAAATAACCTTGTACCAAATGGTTCGATTAAATTGTATGCCTTCATTGTACAATACATGTTGTAAACAGTAGTAAATATCATTATTTCTACGTATTCTTTCATTCTGTTTAGAACTGTATAATGTTGTAAACGCTATAAACTTGTTAAATGGAAAAGGGTACCACAAGTTAAAACATTCTTAATCCAATTGTCAAGTTAACGTCATGAACATTTAATTATAGCTGGGAGACACTGGAAATGAAATCCCATTTATCGAAATTCTCGACGTAATTCGATATAATTCAGTAAACTTTCAGTGATAAACATTATTTACTTTCTTCCTTCTCATTAAATGTTTATTTACGGAGGCAAAAACATATCTTTTAATTAGATGGCGGCTTGATCATAGTTTTTTTGTGATCAGTATAGAGAAAGATCCTTGACCTTGCTGATTCAAAAAATAAATCAACCAAATTAAATATAAAATCGTTAAAATAGCAATAAAATATTAGTAAACATTTCATTGTAATTGAGTTTATTTATATCAAGTATTAATGTGTATTATTAATATAAAACATCAGTTTTATCATAGATATCATTATAAAAGCCCCATGAAAGTGTTTTACAATTCTAATACTTGGAAGTTTGTCAAATCAAAATATCTAAACGTTATATAATGGGAACTAGAAAATTTTACTTATCTACATAAAAACAACTTATATATACTTTACTAGGAGTTTGTGATAATACAATATTTACATAATATGTTTTAGAATCACTTTAGTGTTGTATCTAGGTCAAACTATAGCCGAAGGGCTCACTTAAAATTTATGACACTACGTGCTTCAGTGTTGAAGCATGTGATTTTAGTGAATTTAATGTGTGTAAAGATTCTTGAGTTTCGTATATGAAATATGAGAATAATAGTTTTGTGTGAAAAGAACTAGTCAATGATCAAATTTCGACGAATATATTTATTACAGCATATCAAAAAACTATTTCGTTAACTAAAATATATGAAATCTCCGACACACAGAATTACCTAATTTCAGTTTTTTATTAGTCTTAACACTTCCCCTCTCCAAAGTTTTCCTACTATTTTCTACCTAAAATTAGAAAGTTATTGCTAAAAAATACACAACAACAAGCAAAATTAATAATAGAAACAACAATAAAAAATCAAACTAAACAAACAGTTATATTTCTGCCAAATATTAAAATTATGAAGTAACTAATAATAAACGGTAACACAAAAAGAAAAACCTACAGCGAAGAGGAAGGAAAACAATGTTTGAATTATATTCTTTGCCGTAATTAAAAGAGTTAGATGAAAGGTAACAAGTGTCAGCTAGTAATTATATATATATATATATATATATATATATATATATATATATATATATATATATATATATATTATATTATATTATATTATATTATATATAATTATTAGTAATAATTTTACATAATATAATCTTTCGTTTTATTTCAATAATTTTTGTTGTCGTATATTTGTTAGATTGCTCTCTGTTTCTTGGTCATCTCTTGTAGAGCTTATAGCTCGTAGGTTTGTAATACCGGCATATTTATGTCGCTGCGAAGTATTATTTATACAGTAAAGAAAAAAGTAATTAATTGAAGCCGCTTATATGTGCATTCACATAGATTGTGTTTCACAATCATAATATCGCTTCCATAGAATACAACAATAAAAAATACATTATAGTTCAGAACTATAATACGAAATCAAATAAAATAAGTTAGACGTAAGGGTTTGGATTCCCAGTCCCATTCTATTCTATCTCTAGAAGATAGCACTGTTGGTTCTTGAGTCACGTTGCTACATCGACCTCTTATGTCAGTTTATGAAGAGTGAAATTTTTAACAGTTGAGTGTTTTTGTTGCCTTTTTCTTATTATTATTATTTTAAGCTTTGACTAATAATTTTCTCCGTTTTTTTTTCTGATTTTGGTTTCTTTTGTCTTTTATGTGTTTTTAAACTTATGTAATGTTTTTGACAGAACATATGATTTATTTATTTATAGAGTGAAAACATTAAATCATTAATAAACGTTGTTAACTTTACCATTTTAAGTCACTTGTTCACTTAAGCTCGATATTATTATTTGTTAGACTTTTTATTTAAAAATAAATTTGGTAAATACCAAAACGATAATTTCGTATTGGAATAAGGAACAAATATCTCACTGATCTTAGGTCAATAAAATTTCTGTGCCCCCCCCCCCCGCACACGGTAAAAAACTTTTGAGGTCAACAGCAAATGAAAACGAATTCCTATATTCTGTGAAATCAAATTGCACATCAAACATTATTTCCTACTTTTTTATCTTGTAATGTAACAAAATATCTAAAAATTAGTATTTTTTAATATTTATTTTTTTAAATTTTTTATTTTTTTTAATGCATAATTTTTTTTAATATAGGCCTACTAAAACCAGAGGTTTCGTATTAACATCAAATTTTGCTTTCGAATAAAACTTTTTTTAAATTCTCTATTAGTTGTATTTTTAGTAACAACCCCTTTCCCATCAATGTTCTCTAAAAGCCGTTATGTGCTTTGCAATTACACAAACCAACAACAACCTATTTCTAGTTATGATTAATTGTAAGCAATTAAACCAGTCCATTCCATGAATGTAATTATTTTAAACTAATTTAAATGAATTAACATCCCTATAATCGTGCCAGATGTGAAACTAGTTTAAGAGCAATTAAACTGAACTGGAGCGCTGGATAGTTTATACGTTTGCACACAGATTTCTGTAATTTATAACATTGCCTCAGCACATGACGTGGTTGGAACTAACTTCTTGTATTGGATTAAATTTTAGACATTTCCTCCCAAATTAAATACCACTAAATAAGCTAAGCGACGTTTAATTTTATACTTTTCATGTGATTAATTATTTAATTTAATAAGAAAGCAAATATTATTACAAAATAAGCATATATATTATAACTTATATACATGACAAACTGGGTCATATATGGTGGAATTCATATATTACCACCGAGTTTAAACAATCGCCATGTACTGTACTACAATGTTTCGCCGTTATTAATATATTAGAATTTCGTTATTGTTATTGAAATGATTAATCTTCGTTGAGAGATATTATTTATTCATATAACTATTGATTAAAAATTTCGACCACTGTTTTTTTATTGATCTCTACGTTTCTTGTCATAAAGAAAGCGAAACACTGATTTTCAATACACCGCTGCTACAAAAATAATAACAAGAACATGAAATTTAGTATAGTGTGTTCATGTAGAACCCTTTTACAAGTAAAAAAAAAAATATTTGAAAATAACAAATTGTGCGATTGAACATACAAACTAATGACACTAAATTAAAAAACGTTTTTCAGATTATAACTATATACGCAATCGTACCAACCTTATAATGACATTTCATGAACATCAGATGTATAATGGACAGTTGATAGGATAATTACTTGCTAATTATGTTAGCTTACCTAGATCCATTGTCTGTCTACAACTGACATATAGATACAATATGTGTAGTTATGTGAAATGCTTTCTTGATTACCTGTAATATAAATGAAAGTCTTAGATATTTTACAACATATAATATTCAATAAAGTGAGTTGGTGTTTCATAATAATTAGTGTGTGATATTTTTAGTTCTGATTTAAAAGTTATTTGGTAGTAATTCATTATTCATATTATTAATAAGGTTTAAATTACCATCATGTATGTAAACAAATAATAATCCCCGATTTGTCGAAAATATTAATCAAAATTCGTTATCAAATGATAAATTTAGATTAAAAGTGAAGAAAACCATAACCAAATATCATGTTGAAAAATAAATAAATAATAAGGAATCCAGGCTTTAAATTTGGCCTGAGAAATTAAAACTAAGACAAAATTAAGGGACATAAAAAAATGATTTCTTTGTTCAAAGAACGACAAACAACTGACTGTTAAAGAGGTGGTGCCAAGAGAAAGTGGCCTAACTGTTTAACGGGCTATACAACTTTTAACCAATTCTTTCAAAAGTTTTTCTCGGAGATCTAGTCGTTGTGGGATTTATTTGACAATATTTCAACTGAGTTATGAAGAAGAATTTGTATTTCGAAGTTTTCATTAACGGAAGTCATAATGGCCTTATTTATATATTATAGCTTTATATATGAGGGCAAAAAGCTGTGTTGGTATTTTCACTTTTATTCTCTAGATTTATTACTTGATAAAGGGGGTTTAATTTATATTATAGAAACGTCGTGTCTTAGTTTTTTATATACAAAAATAATTCAAATTGTAATATTAAACAAATTAATAATATTTTTGGAGTTTTCTATTTAAAAAAGTGATGTCATCTAATATTTGGGAGAAACATTGGAATAGCTTCATTTGACATACTGCATGAAAAGCAATGATACATCTAGTAATGTGAATTTTACAGGTATAATAATGTAACGTTTATCAATTCAAAAAACCGTCTTGTGTCAGATAAAAGGGCCTTGGGATTCCTCGTACTCAGAACATAAAAATGTTATATTTATACTTTACTTGGAGTCTATCATAATAAAGTTGAAAAATCACTTTAGTGCTGTATCTAGGTTAAAATATAGCTAAAGTGTAGCTTTTATTTTATGATAATACATACTTTAGGTTTAAAACGTACGTTTTAGTGTGTTATATATGTATACTGATTTATTGTGTTTTCAATTTAAAATATGAAAATAAATAGTTTATGAGTAATAAAATCTATTCAAGACAAATTTATAAGATTTTTTTTATTGTTGGATATCTCTATAATGTAGCTCTGAAATATTGGTGTATTTCATTTTACGTTTTTTTAAATTTCTCCACAAAAATATTAAAGTTGTTGTACGTTAAAAACATTTGTTCATTAAAACATGAATTGTTCAACTTTATTATTTAAGCATAAGTTAAAATTGGTTAGGTAAGATTTATTTTATTTTTTTTAAATGGTAAATATCGAAGGGACCGGTGAATGGTAAATATTGTTTGGTTCAGCATTAAAAAAAAAATCCTATCTGTCTTAAATCTATAAAAGTTACACGCCCTTCCCCACTCTAATTATATATATATATATATATATATATATATATATATATATATATATATATATATATATATATATATATATATATATATATATATATATATATGTGTATATATATAATTATATATATATATATTATATATGGAGGTATATAGGTATATATATAATAACTGAAGTGAAAAGAACAAGGAGTTCATCAAATCTAATTTGTCTTTTCTTTCAACATAAATAAATTTCAACTTAAATTTCATTTCAAATTTCATGTCATTATTCTAGTTTAACTATCTATATTTGACACACACAGAAATACAAATAATAATGTCTAATATTATAATTATGTTTTGTGTTTGTTTCTTAAAGTTATGTGAAATTTTTAGTTTATAATATTTGATCATTGGAAATAAATAGTTTCATATTATTATATTTTTTATGTAAAGCCTGAATATAATGATTTACATAAAGCAGTCATATAAATGTCGTGTGTATGATAGTAATTAAAGGCATAAAATAATACAATAAATAATAATAATTAATAAAATAATATAAATCTACAAAAGTACGTTTAATAGCAACAAGAGAACAATATAAAATATTTGCATACACACAATGTACAAAGTAATTATATTTCCTCAGTTTCTGTCGAAGAAAACTTCTTTTTTTTTTTACTTCCAGAGTCTAATGTTACAAAGTTAACACTTCAAAATTTCCATAGCACCAAATAATTTATTTTGAATTATCCTTTATGTTGTTCCTTTTTTTCTTCAATTTCAATTTCAATTCTACACACGGTGATATATCTTTGTAATGACATAAATCGCCATCAACTTATTTATAGTTATGATTTATTGTAGGCAATTATACCCTGTCTGTTTCATGAATGTAGTTATTTAGAACGATTGTAAATGGGTGAACACCCCCCTACTCGTGCGAGATGTTAAACTAGTTGAAGAGCAATTATACCGAGAAGTGTTCGTTGTTCATGTACAGTGAGTTCAGTGACTACAGAACTCATACAATGAGTTCTGTAGTCTGTGAAATGCGATTAAAATATAGCATTCACTCGAAACTAATTTTGTGTAATATATATTTTTATTATGAAAGAATTTTGTTGTTATCAATTTAAATAGGTACCACTAAATTACATAATTAACGTTAACTTTTGTACTTTTATAAGCCGTAATAAATATGCAAAAGTTCACGTAATTCAACTAATGTAATGTAACTTAAACGCCTAATAATTTATACCGTACAGTACTTCTTCTTTCCAATGTTGTCCTAATCGTAATAGAGTATTCACTCCGCCAGTCCTCCATTCCAAACACCTTACTCCATTCTGGATTGACGTAGTATTTGTCTTTTCACCTAGGGTTCTCCACTTTCTTTCTTTACTTGGTTTTCTCTGTTGTCTATCCTGTAGAGTTAATCTGACCAAATGTATTTTTCGTTTCATTTCATTTCAAAGGGCCCTTCCAACTGTTACGTCACCGACGGTTGAAAGTGGAAACATTGGTGAGGATTCATGCTTATTTGTCTCAATACTCCCCGTCACAAACTCATACACTGCCTACTTAATGTCATGAAACTCTGCCCTGATTATTTCGAAGGTACGTCGGTGAAAACTGGTTTACCACGTATGGCTGTCGGATAGTATAGGCCATGACCTTAAAAATATACAGTTTAAAATATGCATATTCTCTATACTAAACATTGTTAAAAACTAAATCCTGGGTACGAGTATTGTACCAAATGAAATGTAATATAACTGAATTATGATTTTAAAGTTCCTAATACCAGTAAACGAATCTTTCTGGCCCCGAAGTTATTACAGAGTTAACCTGGACAACCGCTTCTTAATTGAATGAATTGGAGTTATGGGCGGCCATTCTGTTCGAGATAAGTAGGTATCAAACTCATATAAATATAACACCTCAACTCAAGAATATATTGAAGGTAGTGCAACGGTTAAGCACCGTACAAAATTTGAATAATTTAATTTCGACAAGGGAGTTTTTTATGTCCTGAGATACAGGTTTTTATCACGAACGTGACCTTCGTGTCAGTGATCTGTCCAAAAGTATTTCCCGGACTTAGAGTAATTAGCGGAAAATTAGACCAATTTGCTAAAATTTAAATTTTAAAAAAAATTTGAATTTTTCAAACGCTCTTTCAACACCTTCGATTACTTTATTACGAATATTTTTCAATTTTTAATTGTTAAAAGTTATAATTTTGAAAATAAAACATTTCCCAAAAAAACCTCCAAAACAAATTTAAACCATTTTTCTCTCATAAGGTAGTAATAATATAGATATGATAAAGAATAAACTTTATTAAAAAAAAGTTAAAGTATAGAAGTTAAAGTAGGCGGATACTTGTCAACTTCATGGCTAGTAAAAAGTAAATTTAAAGTTATTTTTCAACCTAAATGATGACAAGGTGGTCACCTGAGTCTAGGAAGTGAGAAATTCTAAAAAAAGAAGATAAATATTGTTTGAATTAAAAAGGTGAGAAAATTCACCCTATAATTGTAAGATTAATAATTTTGAAATCATTGTAAATGAATAATTAGCTTTAGAATAGAATATACGAGAAGATTAATTATGAAAACTCAGAAAATTTTATTTAGTTAAACCACAATAAAAGGGCGTTAAAATTACAGTAGTGTGTAGTGCAAAAAAAAAAAAAAAAAAAAAAAAAAAAAAAAAAAAAAAAAAAAAAAATGGTGAACCGTGAAGCGTACGAGAATCGTTGAATAGCTAGTAAACTTGTTCAATGAATGAACTTTATAAAGTGAGAAAAACTTTTAAACCCTTGAGATGTGATAAAAATATTTCTGAGAAAATACGTTGGGAGGAATATATAATTAGAAAATTAAAATCGTAATTATTAATAATAATGACTTACCCAAAAACTGAGGTAATAAAGGGCGAACAATAGAAAATCTTGTAACTGTAAAAAGGAAAGAAAAAGGGAAAAGTTGGCAACAAAAAAAGAGGGAGACATTTCTTATAAAGACGGTGGCTCAAGCTAAAAGAAAAACAAAGCTCTTTTTAAATCGAAAAGGGAGTGAGGTGTTACGCTCTCCAAAAGAATTATTCTGAAAAACGTTATAGTTAGTATTCTAACAAGCCAACAGTTAGGAAGTTACTATAGGGTAAAGAATTTTTTAAAGGTAGATATTTTGAAAGAAATCATAAAATTTCGTAAATTAAATAAACTGCCGAGAAAGAAGATTAATCAATTAAAAAAGAAAAATAGACAATTAAATTAATAAGAATTATCGAGATTTAAAGAAAATATATTTTCACGGAAACACGTCACCGTCGTAGTTCCATTAATAAGCGAAACGAGATTGTCAAAGACACAGAAACAAGAAATACCAGCTGGAGAGTGGAGAGCGAGACTCCAAGAGAAAGACGCGGTTCGCAGGAAGTCACGTGGGAAGATCCAAGAAGAAGGCGAACCGAAGTGGTAGGAGAGAACTAATATGTGTTGGCTTTGTAGATTTAGTGGAAGCTCTGGTTTAAGAAGAGCTTTGTTTAAATGGCCACGAGACAACATCTACACGATTTATTCTTGCCTACTAGTCATTAAAAGTTTAAATTTAAGAGGAAAATTTGACTCTAAAGAGCTATCTACACTTGTTTAGAATTCAATCACTAAATTGATAAATACAATCTTCCACAATATATATTTTATTTATGCATTAGAAAATAAAGACAACGGTTTAATTGCAAGTCTTCATCCTCAGTTGTAACAAACCTTTCTCATACAGTCCAGAGGAGTCTCTATCCTGTTCCACCCAAGTTTCAGAACGATTTATTTGCATGTAAAAACTTATAATGATGACTTTGTCATTCAAAAGTCGTCTTGTATTTGTATTGCTCAAAACGTATTTAGCGTGAAAAATTGGTGGTTTCAGTAATTACGTGTGGAAAGAAGTTAGAAAAGAATTGATAGATCGACCAAAAAATCCAATTGGAAAACTAGGAAAAAACGTACACTAATGGTTCCTAGATTGATACAAGAACAACTAACTATATGAAACACTATGATATTTTGGAAACATAAAACAACCACAAGGGACAGATTATAATTACATATACTATAAAGTGTGTTACCGACGCTGTTGAGAAGGATAAGTGACGGAACCATTGTGATAATTTAAGTGAACTTGAGCATTAATCGGTTTTATGTTCGGAAATGATTCATTTAATTCGTAAAGAAGGCCTATCAATCACTGAACAGGCATGGCATATAACAGACAATATATCAACTATCTTGACATTGCCCATTGAGATGTTATCTAAAATAAATTATAGGATTTGTGGTATGTCCATTCTGGTTTCTTAAAAGAATATAAAATATAACATTGATATATTAATGGTTTACGTAAATAATAGCCTAAATTATCTATGCAAATTAAGTGTTGTTTATTAAAACAATTCCGTATTTAGTATAAAGTGCATTATTAAAAATAATAGTTCAACATTTCAGTTGAATCTAACAATGTAAGAGGCGTCTTTTTATATAAGAAATAAATCAAAACTCGGACAGTTACATAAGCCATTAACTAAATTATAAAGTCCAATGCTATCCCAATTATTAAATTATTACAAAAACATCAAAGCACGGCGCCAACAATAGTAGTGTCTATTTCTAGGCAAATCTAATAATTAGGAAGTTTTCTTTCCTTATATTGATTTAGAGACGTAATATAATCTATAATGGACAAAGCAAGTCATAACATTCTATTCTTACCTTTCTTACATTAATATTTATTTAACATTATGTATAAATTTAATTTAATACGCAGGAATTTTTTCCTTGCATACCTTTTCCAAAAGTACACACAGATTTTAAAAAAGAAATAAAGCCCTTTAAAAAATGTTTGTTATTTGTTATTTTAATAACATATATAGTACATAGCGGTTCAAAAACATCTATTATAGTCGGTTGACTTACAAATTTAATTACAATAATACTTAGATGTATCAGGTTTAATCACACGGATGTCAAGACCAGTGTGAAACATTTGGTAAAGACTTGTAGTTCTGATTTAGAACTTAAATATTATAAAAATTAATTAATCGTGTTTTGTTAAAATTAAATTAAGCTAAAATTTTATCCCAGGTAATGCAATTTATATCAAGGTTGGATACAGCCTCAAATTTATGGGTAATCACTATTTTTACAGTTTAGTTTCAATATTTTAACCTGTAATTTATGATGTTGTTTGTACTTCATAAAAACATTATTACCAAATAGCAACAACTTTCAAAGAAATAAATATAAGGAACTGTATTTATAATTGTTGATTTTTATTTTTTGTTTTACAGTATTAGCAATCCAATTGACATGCAAATTATTTAGCCGTATTACAAAACTCAATGTACATTTTGAGATACAAAAAACTATATATATATATATATATATATATATATATATATATATATATATATATATCTCGATATTTTTCGATTTTAATTTATATAAACAGTATTTTTCTGACAGTCATTTACCTCATAAACTGTATACCGATATTAACTTTCAGGCAAGAAATAGAAAGTAGTTGAAAAGAATGAAATACTTATTTTATACTTTTGTGCAATTTCCGCACTATGTACAATTTCAACAGATTGATATTGTATATAGAACTATGTAACCTTATTTCTTGCCCATTATACGAAGTTTAGGTAATTTTAGAAAATCGTCAAATATGTTTGCATGTTTTTTGAGTGATAATTATACATCATTGCATCAGGAAACCTAAAGTTGATGCACGATGACGCTAGCAAAAATTAAGACAGAAACAAGAAAGTTAGTTTAGTGTGCTCATAGAACCATATAAACCAATATCCCCTCGCTTATAATAATTATTTATCATGTTTATTCTCTGCTTTACAGTAGAATCGGCTCTAACTGATACACATTGTCTTCTTTTCAACCTTCTCTCCACAAAAATACACAACGATTTAGATAGTTGCGCCTTTCTAACGTTTGCTCATTTTTACTTGTATTTTCCTAGATTCATACATTGTTGTTTCGAGATACTTATGTTTTTCTACCTACGGTTAGCTGTTTGTTACACACGTGAGCTAAAGCTACTGTACCTTCTATTTTGTGCACTATTATAACTTCGCTCTTTCCTTACTAATTACCAACCCCTTTCTGATAGTATTTCTACCCATTGGAGTATTTATGCTTATTGGAGAGTTATTTACGAATCTGCGTTCATAAGGAATAGTATTTTATCTTTTTTTTATTTTTATTTTATTTATTTTTTTTTATTATTATTATCACAAAACACATTCTGGCTAGTCATTGATAAGCTACCATTAAATTTAGTGTTAAGTTTACTGGTATCATCTACAAATGATCAAGGTATTGTTATTGTGTTTTACTAATTCGGTTGTAAAGTTGATATGTACTGATAACTATTGTCTCATTTCTTATATGAAGTACATGCTTAACTAACTGAGCAAATTTGTAGACATGCATATCATTAATTATTACTTTTTGATCAGCTTCTTGACTATCTAAATATTGGTGTATATGTAGACTACTGATATCAAAACGGAATGTACAGGATTTATAGATAAAACTAAATTTACTGTAGAACACATTTTCTTTCAAACCTCTAACCACTTGAAATTTTGCTACCCTATTGAATTTTGGCACATTCGAAAAAAAAAAGTGATTTTACATCTGATGAATATCAAACTTCCGTTTCATATCGACTAAAATTTAATTATAAATAAAGTTTCTATACACCGTTCAAAGTTATTATTTGATAGGGTCAGTTTGAAATCCATTGACTTTAAATATGGAGTTTCAGCACTATTTGCCATAATCAAAAGAAAATGAGTTATGTACATATTGAAAGAAAACTTGTTTGTTTTAATTTATTTTTAGCTTAGAGAACATGTTTATATGTTTTGTAAACATCGTTGTTCATTTTAGGCGATGTTTTTTGATTAAATACACGGCAACCACTCAATGCTGAAATGGAAAATATAAAGATAAATATTTAGTTTTTCTGTAAAGGTTAGTTTTTGGGACTTATTTGTTTTACATTATATAAAACTGTTTTCTACAAAGAGGATTTAATGCTGTCTCAATATGTTCAACAAATCGCAAAAAAATTGTTGATTAACTAAGGAAAAACAATATTTTTAGAGAAATCTGTTTGCATCTAACATTTGAATAGAATTACATTAAATCTTGCAATATACCCCGAGAAATTAGTCTCAGCAAGCCCTTAAAACCCCCTCCGGGACTTGGTAAGACTAACTTCACTGCAAAGTTGACATTGAGATGGAAGCTTGGAGAAATAGTATTATATGTCTCATCTGAGGAGGCTAGATGGAAATTCATCAAATTTTATTCTGAAATATAGATTTATAAAGATATATACAATCATGTTAACTTTTCAAAACAGACATCAATTTGAAAATTCTGTAAAAAATGTGGAAGTTTATCCTAACAACTAGTTGCAAAGTTAACAGAAACATTTGTTAAAAAAAAAAAAATTCCAAACCCCAAAGTGCTGAAGTTAGTGATTAGATTAATTAAAAAACTAAATTGTACAATATTTATTGAAAACAATATGACAACCATTTTTTTTATCTACCCATGCAATCTACAACCATAAGCTCACATTCACTTGTAATGGTATACGGTTCCACAATTATTACGTACTGTACCTATAAAATGTCGAATTTATTTAATGAATAGGCCTATCTAATTATAACTGCTATCAAGCCCAATTACCTATTGAAGTGGTAATTTCTCGAAATTCCATTTACCATTATTGGGTTAATAGGCATCTAGTTACGTCACACCTAATAATCAGCGGAAACTGTATTGGTCAGGACAGTTATTTAAACAAAACCACTCGTGGAATTATTTAAACGTTTTTAAAGAATTTGAAATAAAATTGGTTTTATTGTTAATACATTTTGTCCACTAGAATGTTTAAAATGGGTGTGTCTATTTCTATTTTTTTTTTAAATTTGGAGTTGAAACTACTTTCTATCTTTATATATATTACAACGGACACAACCCGTTGTAGGTCCTGGATTTTGAATTTGTAATTAATTTTATAAATTTGAATAGTCCGGACTTACAGTGGGCTAAAGCCGCATGTAGGTCACGAAAATCATGTTGACGCGGGAGGGTAGTTATCTGGCTAAGTTAAACTCTTGGACCCTGCCTGTTCGAAAAGGAATAAGGACTTGTAAAAAATACTTAAAAATTAATACGGGAAGCCAAAATCCAGAAATTAAATAAAAACAAATATCTTCAGGAAATGCATTACGCTAACCGCGGGTGTATTTACTGCAAGATTAGATAATATAAAGTCACAAAGTTACGTAAAATACAGACTATTAAAGTATGTAAAGAAATTCAAAATTCCTCTAAATTGAAAAAGAAAAGGTTTTTCAGGCTTTTCATAAGAAGGCCTAAAATAAAGGTGAAATAAGTTTTTGCGAAATTTCGTTAAATAAAAAAGTTAATGTTAATCCACTAAGTTCAAATGATAAAACAGTATATAAAAAAGAAAGTTTTTTAAATTCTAACCAAAACAAATTTTAGTAATAATAAACAAAATGTATAATTAAAAAGAAAAACTTGAAATTTTATTAAAGGAAAAAGGTGACAGAATTCGCACCTTTACAGCAAGATAAAAAGTTAAACTTAAATTTTTATTAACTCAAAACGCTAAATTGTATGCTGATAACGTAGTTATGTAAAAATAATCCAGTATTTAAAATATGTTTCGGGAATAAAGGAAAGTCCAAGTTTGTAGAAAATCGTTTAACTCCCTAACCCTACAGCAAGACAACCAGAAGCAGAAAAAAAGAGAAAATCCGGCTAGTTAACACAAACCAAAAGGACATAAAGAAGTGAAAACAAAAAACCGGGAAAAACAAAAAACAAAGACTTTTCCGGGAGAAATCGCCACGGGAAAACGGGCGCGGGTCGTGTACGCGAACCAAGAATCGTACGAACATCACTCGAGTTTGTGTGTAAAGAAGACAACGAGCTGAATTCAAAAATGTCACTCTCAATAAAATAGGGAAAACCCTGGAGGAGTTACAAAGGAAAAGGATTTTCAATGGCCAAAACTGCACGGAGAGAGATAAGAGTGGAACAGTAGAAGGGGCTGGCTGAAGATGAGTCTATATAAACGATTGCTCGGGGAAACTCGAGAGTCTTGATATTTCTTCGATGTAAGTGAACACATCGAGCCTTGATATTGTTTTTTTTATAAAATACCATAGTATGCAAAAAGCTAAGTATTTTCTTAGTTAACCTAATAATTTGTATAACAAGTGTGAACATACGTCATTGCGATATTAATTTGGAATGCAGCAATAGACACAACTATAATCTACAAGAACGTCAGTGGCAACTTAGTCATTACAAAGTTGGCCTAACTTGGATTATTCTGGAGAAGTAACATAACCTACATAGCAGCTGATACATGGAGTGATTCGTATAGCTTCCGGAAAGGACTCCAGGACATCACCAGGCGACCACTTGGACATGCAACTTTAACGTCGAGAGAATAGCCGAACCGGGACTTCAGACACGACATCACCACAACCATCTTTAAAAATTCATCCAACATTCTTCAAGACAACCCTACAGGGATCAACCTTCATCAACGAGACAACTTAACCAGCACGCAGAGCATCTGTAGCCTGCCATCGCTAAACAACGCTCGCGGACTTCATATCAAACGTCGTGACGCCTGGACAGTTGTGAAAAGGTCGGTAGAAACGTAAATACGTTAGTCCCTGATTAAATTTGCCTGAAATAAATTCAAATAAATTTATTTTAAAATACTGGGTTACTTTGGATGTTAGATTAGATAAAATATTTGTATTATTAATTAAAAATTAAATTCATTAAATCGTAAATTCGAATTAAATCTTTTATTAAAATATTAATTAAATCAAATTGGGTATAAAATATTAGAATAAATTATAGTTAGGTAAATAATTGGTTCTGCCTTGTAGTTTAAGAAATTATTATTAAATTGAAAGGAAAGTTATTATTTTGTATTTGTTGGAGAAAGTAAAATCCAAAAAGTTTTATTTTATGTTTGAAATAAAAATAAAAAAAATTATTAAAATTTTATTTGCTTTATAAAAAATTTATTATTTACAAAAAACACCTAGTATTCAAATATCCCAATAGTTTATGAGTTATAGATTAAGAATTGATGCATTGAAATTTCATAAAATATTTGCAAGCACAAATAAACAATTTACAAGGTTAGTTTCAGTGTACTCACTACTCAGAGGTTTACAAAAAGTAAAATCATTCACTTGTGTTCTAACTGAGCTAAAATCAAATATAAAGTACTGGAAGTATAACGTAGAAGTTTTTTTTTTTAGTCAGGATATTCAGAAAACGGAATATTCGACACATAGTTATTTCACCTAGGCCAAACAAAACGAGATTGCCTATAAAACTTCCAGTAGGTGGAAATAACTTATTCTCAAACGAAAAACCGTTGAATAAATCGGCGTCCCAAAAAAAAGTGGGGTCCGAAAACATCATTCAACTTAACCAAGAAAAGGTTTACCGTTGGAGAGTTGGCGCCCTTCGGTGTTGGCTCGATTTCACTTGTGGTTAAAAAATTAACCAAAAGTAAAATTCAGTCAAAAAACTAACGTAAATTTATTTGTGCTTGAAACTGTGTATGTTAGCTTTAGAATTGTATTTAATATTAAGCCATACTACTGCTATTTTCCACGTCTGAAGTATTTCCCGGGTTCGTGTCGTATTAAGGTTCAGAGGGGGAGAGAGGAAATTAAAACATTAAAATTAATTAACCAATAAATTACATTTGTCGTGGTAAAATCGGAAAATTGGGGGTGTAGGCCAAAAAAGATTGGAGTAAAAATAAATTTAAAATAATTGGGAGTTTTCCGACGCGACAGATCAAAACAAAATTAAATAAATAAAAACAATTAAATCAAATTAAAATAGTATAAAAAAGCAAAAGTTAAAATGGCGGATAAGGCAATGAAAGAGTTCTTCGAACAATATAAAAAAGATAAAGAAGAAAGGGCGAAGAAAGATCAGGAAGAACTGGAAAGAAAAGAGGAAAGAAGACGGCTCAAGGATGAAAAAATCCGGGAAGAAAAGGAGGCAGGAAGGTTACAGCGAGAGAAGGAACAAAAAGAATTATACCACTTAATCTCTGGAAAGCTGGGAGACCTGGAACGAAGCCTGGAGAAAGAAAGCGTGAGGTGTAAGGAACAACATACCAAGGTGGAAGAGAAATTTGGGAAAATTGAAGGAACGATCCATGTTCTGGAAGAAACGACGAGCACCATGAAGAACACAGTAGATGAGGGCTTCAGAACAATGGAAAGTCGGGTGCAACGCGTCGAAAAGAAAATAGGAGACGTGTTGAGTCAGGGAGGTGGTAGTAGGAGTGTAGGAATAATGATGCCGCGTTATGAGAGCGAAGCAACTAAAATTGAATTTTGGGGAAACAGTAAAGAAAGGCCTAAACAATTTTTAAGGGACATAGAAGGGTTAATGGACGAGTTGAATCCCTATTTAGAAGATAGGGAGAAGATTAAATTCATTAGACGCCATCTTAAAGGTTATGCACTCGAATGGTTTAACATAACAAACCGCGAAGAGATGAAGTATGCCGAATTTAAGGAAGCATTTTTAAATAATTACTGGTCGCTACAAAAACAAAAAGCGATCAGAAGTTATATCGAAAACAATAAGTATGTGGAGAAGGGGAATGCTAGTAGAACAGAATATTTCTGTATGGTAGTAAATAAAGCTCGAGATTTAGATCCCCCCTTATCTGAAGGTTTCCTAGTATTCACAGTAATGCAACACTTTAGCGAACAAATTAGGCTAGCAAGCATAGGTAAGCCTAGTGAAACGATTCAAGATGCAATAAACTTTTTAAACAATGTCGATATGATAGAGGAAAATCGGCGAGGCAGACCCCAAGACGCTCAAGACACGCAAAATAGGCAAAATTTCACACCTAGAAATAACCCCCCTATCCAAAGAACCTATGCTCAAAACCCAAATAACTCTAATCACACAAGTTCCAATAAACCACGTCCTTTCAACTCAAATCCTAACCAGCAGAAAAAAAACTAATAAGTGAGGTTCTGCCAAAGGATGGATGTTTTCGGAATGACAGGGCTGTAGAAAAAACAATAAAGCAAAAGATTAAAGTTAAAAAAGTTCAATTGTAGGTAAATACCAAAAAGTTAGGAAATAAAAAAGTTACTCCTTGTAGTAGGATCGAACCTGAAGTAGGCGAAAAAGTCGTCGAAAAGGAGCGCGAATATCAACCTAAACAATTAGGTAGTTTAAATGTCAATATTAGAGAAGACTTGCTAGATAATAAGGACGAGCCAATTATAACTGAAAACCCCATAGAAGAAATACCCGCGATTCCAGTCGAACTTGGAACAAGTACCGGTTACCTTGAGATTGACACAAGAGCTGAAGTAAGCGTTATCCAACAGGATTACCTCGATCAATTAAAGTCGGAAGATGTCAAAATCTTAGAACTACCGGTAGCGTGCCTAGAAATAATTGGGGCATTAAAAGGGAAGGTGCAAAAAATTAACAAGCAAGTCCTAATTGAAATTGAACTGTTAGATAAATGCGTAGATCTACAATTTTTGGTAGTAAAAGCTCTAAAATCTAGGATAATTATGGGATGTGACCTTTTATATAATTTACAAGCCAAAATAAACATGCAAGAAAAATTTGCAATGTTTAAAATAGGTCAGGATAATATTAAAATCCCGTTTATTGACAAAAAAGTAGCAATAGCACGTTTAAAGGGAAAATGTTTTAATAATAATTCCCGATACTATAAAAACAATAAATCATAAATTTAATTAAATCGGAGGAAATTAAATCCGACAAAATCGAGGCGATAAATACTAAACTCCAAACCAATAAGTTAAATGAAAATGAAATTAGCATAAATGAGTTAGTAAACAAAGCTGAAATCGTTAATGTACCGGAAATAGAAAAATCGGGCATCAACGATGTAATGGAAGGGAATTGTAGCATGAGTCAAGACAGGAAGCCGGACACAACAGCTAGGAATATAGATAAGGTTAGGATACAAAACGAAGAAGGGTTGGATCAAATGATACCGAAGGAGTTATCTGTTCAACGAAGGAAGGGGCAAAAATCCAAAAATTTAATCGTACCTAAGATGCTATCTAAAGAAGCCAAGGACGAAATTTCGCGTAATAGGGCATTAAAAAAGATTAATGTACCAATTAAAGTTAGGTATAGTGGTGAAAAATATCCATTTACCAACTACGCGTCGCGACGCAGCCAAAGTAGCCGAAACTGTAAAGATCCAAATAAGCGTTGTAATCCAAAGCAGGCGAAGTCAAGCACTGCACTACACTGTAAATATTCCGACCACTCGATTAACAATAAAAAGTATAATAATAAACAATCACAAGAAGAATTAATATCTGTAGGAAGAACAGACACGCGTGACTACAATCAACTGTCAAAAGTGCGTGGAAAAATGTCTAAAGTCAGATTTAAAAACACTGATATTTCTGTTGTAAATAAAACTAAATTAAGTAGGAAACATGTACGGTACAAAGAGAAAGTAGGCCAAATTGAAAGTCAGCTGTGTGGACTTAGACAAGGAGTGAAGACAGATATCAAATGTAAACATTATGAATTAGTAAACACGCAATGAATGAAGATAGAAAAGGACAGGAACTAAAGTAGGCTAGGATGGGACGGTTTGCAACACAGCTGAACTAAAGTCAAGGGAAGTTCAAGGTCGACGGAAGTGGAGAGAGGGAACACGGCAGACTGAGAAGACTGAAATGAAGGAAGTAGGCCTAAATAAACAACTCAACGCATCTCAATTGATTGAAAGGCCTAAGTATTTCTATCTTATATGCTAATGTGTTTGCTAGTTTTAAATTAAATAGTAATACAGATCCAGGAAGAAAACGTTCGAATATAACCTACGAACAAATCAGGTGCCTGGAATGGCCTAATACACGAGTCAGGGGTGTATAGGGGTTGCATATTAATGACCAGAAAATTAATTATGCGTAAAAGTTGTTAGGAGAATCGGAGTAGTTAGGATTCTGGAAGAAAGAAGTTTAACTAATAAACTAGGAAAAACTTAGAAAAAAAAAAACTTAAACAAATAAACAATTAATTAATTAAAAAACTCTCAATTATTGTAATTGAAGCCACAAAGGCAAATAAAAAAAAAAAAAAAAAAAAAAGGGTAATGTAAATAAAACGTACAAAAAACTCGGATTGTAAAAATTCGGGAAATATGAATGCAAGGAACATAACAGTAGTATGAAGATGTAATCCAGTAAAGTATTGTTAGTTGGTTATCAGGCAAATTAAAATGTGTCCCTGTATTTATATAAGTTGTGTAGAGTATAAACATGTGTTTTCAGTGGAAGTGAACTCACCCAGTGAACATTTCAAAAGGAAATGTATACCATGTCATGTTGTATAAATGTAATTTCAGATTATGCAGAATAAGAAGAACAATGAAATGTATAGTATGAATTGTATATATAAAAAATATGAATATGTAATCTGTAAATTGTTAGGATAGGAAGGCAGAACTAGATATAAGAATGTAATAAGATAGGAGGAAATTTGAAACGGAAGTATTATTATATTTAGTGGTTTTCAATATCTTGGTTTTATGGCGGAGCCGATCAAACCTAATATCTTAAGAGGGGTAGCTTACAACGGACACAACCCGTTGTAGGTCCTGGATTTTGAATTTGTAATTAATTTTATAAATTTGAATAGTCCGGACTTACAGTGGGCTAAAGCCGCATGTAGGTCACGAAAATCATGTTGACGCGGGAGGGTAGTTATCTGGCTAAGTTAAACTCTTGGACCCTGCCTGTTCGAAAAGGAATAAGGACTTGTAAAAAATACTTAAAAATTAATACGGGAAGCCAAAATCCAGAAATTAAATAAAAACAAATATCTTCAGGAAATGCATTACGCTAACCGCGGGTGTATTTACTGCAAGATTAGATAATATAAAGTCACAAAGTTACGTAAAATACAGACTATTAAAGTATGTAAAGAAATTCAAAATTCCTCTAAATTGAAAAAGAAAAGGTTTTTCAGGCTTTTCATAAGAAGGCCTAAAATAAAGGTGAAATAAGTTTTTGCGAAATTTCGTTAAATAAAAAAGTTAATGTTAATCCACTAAGTTCAAATGATAAAACAGTATATAAAAAAGAAAGTTTTTTAAATTCTAACCAAAACAAATTTTAGTAATAATAAACAAAATGTATAATTAAAAAGAAAAACTTGAAATTTTATTAAAGGAAAAAGGTGACAGAATTCGCACCTTTACAGCAAGATAAAAAGTTAAACTTAAATTTTTATTAACTCAAAACGCTAAATTGTATGCTGATAACGTAGTTATGTAAAAATAATCCAGTATTTAAAATATGTTTCGGGAATAAAGGAAAGTCCAAGTTTGTAGAAAATCGTTTAACTCCCTAACCCTACAGCAAGACAACCAGAAGCAGAAAAAAAGAGAAAATCCGGCTAGTTAACACAAACCAAAAGGACATAAAGAAGTGAAAACAAAAAACCGGGAAAAACAAAAAACAAAGACTTTTCCGGGAGAAATCGCCACGGGAAAACGGGCGCGGGTCGTGTACGCGAACCAAGAATCGTACGAACATCACTCGAGTTTGTGTGTAAAGAAGACAACGAGCTGAATTCAAAAATGTCACTCTCAATAAAATAGGGAAAACCCTGGAGGAGTTACAAAGGAAAAGGATTTTCAATGGCCAAAACTGCACGGAGAGAGATAAGAGTGGAACAGTAGAAGGGGCTGGCTGAAGATGAGTCTATATAAACGATTGCTCGGGGAAACTCGAGAGTCTTGATATTTCTTCGATGTAAGTGAACACATCGAGCCTTGATATTGTTTTTTTTATAAAATACCATAGTATGCAAAAAGCTAAGTATTTTCTTAGTTAACCTAATAATTTGTATAACAAGTGTGAACATACGTCATTGCGATATTAATTTGGAATGCAGCAATAGACACAACTATAATCTACAAGAACGTCAGTGGCAACTTAGTCATTACAAAGTTGGCCTAACTTGGATTATTCTGGAGAAGTAACATAACCTACATAGCAGCTGATACATGGAGTGATTCGTATAGCTTCCGGAAAGGACTCCAGGACATCACCAGGCGACCACTTGGACATGCAACTTTAACGTCGAGAGAATAGCCGAACCGGGACTTCAGACACGACATCACCACAACCATCTTTAAAAATTCATCCAACATTCTTCAAGACAACCCTACAGGGATCAACCTTCATCAACGAGACAACTTAACCAGCACGCAGAGCATCTGTAGCCTGCCATCGCTAAACAACGCTCGCGGACTTCATATCAAACGTCGTGACGCCTGGACAGTTGTGAAAAGGTCGGTAGAAACGTAAATACGTTAGTCCCTGATTAAATTTGCCTGAAATAAATTCAAATAAATTTATTTTAAAATACTGGGTTACTTTGGATGTTAGATTAGATAAAATATTTGTATTATTAATTAAAAATTAAATTCATTAAATCGTAAATTCGAATTAAATCTTTTATTAAAATATTAATTAAATCAAATTGGGTATAAAATATTAGAATAAATTATAGTTAGGTAAATAATTGGTTCTGCCTTGTAGTTTAAGAAATTATTATTAAATTGAAAGGAAAGTTATTATTTTGTATTTGTTGGAGAAAGTAAAATCCAAAAAGTTTTATTTTATGTTTGAAATAAAAATAAAAAAAATTATTAAAATTTTATTTGCTTTATAAAAAATTTATTATTTACAAAAAACACCTAGTATTCAAATATCCCAATAGTTTATGAGTTATAGATTAAGAATTGATGCATTGAAATTTCATAAAATATTTGCAAGCACAAATAAACAATTTACAAGGTTAGTTTCAGTGTACTCACTACTCAGAGGTTTACAAAAAGTAAAATCATTCACTTGTGTTCTAACTGAGCTAAAATCAAATATAAAGTACTGGAAGTATAACGTAGAAGTTTTTTTTTTAGTCAGGATATTCAGAAAACGGAATATTCGACACATAGTTATTTCACCTAGGCCAAACAAAACGAGATTGCCTATAAAACTTCCAGTAGGTGGAAATAACTTATTCTCAAACGAAAAACCGTTGAATAAATCGGCGTCCCAAAAAAAAGTGGGGTCCGAAAACATCATTCAACTTAACCAAGAAAAGGTTTACCGTTGGAATATATATATATATATATATATATATATATATATATATATATATATATATATGTGTGTTTGTGTGTGTGCATATATTACTTAAGCTTAATACGTAGAAACGTTTCGGAATATAATATAATTTTTAAACAAAAATTGATGTGCCAAACGTTTTGTCTTTTACATTACAGAGTATTCAAAACAAGATGCCCAACGTTAGATTCTCTAAAAGTATATTAGATAAAATGAAATTTTAATTTGAGACCTTCCCAATTTTTTATGATATTTAAAAATATGTTGTCCAAATTTTGAAAAGTCGCCGTCACTTTCCAATATGGTATCCAAGAGCGAAACTATGAATAATGATATTTTCAAATAGAACATATCATATAAGGCTTATTTACTCTCGGGTAGTTTTTTGATAATGATTTTAGAATTCACTTTCCATAAAAGGTCGGACATATACTATTTAAGCCATTTTTAGGCGTTATTGTTTCTTTTTTTTCGTTATTTTACTCCTTAAATTGTGGGTAAAAGTCAATTCAAATGTCATTATTCTCCACGCGGAACAATAAACAATAATGATCATTAAAAATAAAACGTATAAAATCAAAATAAGTGTTTCAAAATACAAATAACTTAATAATAACATATAAATTTGAAATAGAAAAAAACACAATACGTATTTTGTGGAGAACATACACGTACATAGAAGGGCAATAAATATTATTGTGCATGATATATAACATAAATTAGGTTATCTTAACTTTTTAAGAAATGTAATATTCACACCATGTTAATGACAGACAGACTGTGATTTGAAAAAAAATGTTTTAAAACATAAATAACAATTAAATTTGTTATAACAATACAAATTGCATAACGTCTTGAGAAACAAAATGTGCAACTATCAAAGAACCCATCACAATCAATTTGAATATCCCCTGAGTATAATCATAAGTTTTTAATAATAATTCGTAATAAAACTATTTTAACAGAATGTACATTTTTTTAACAACAATTAATAGTTACTGTATAATGACGTATATTTTGAAGGATAATTCGAGATGCAGTTTGATTATGTTCGCTTTATAAAATATCATCGTTGTATTGAAGAAATTGAAGGAAGGATATGCAAGAATTGTATTGCCGGCGTACGTATATATCCATAAGACAAGCTTTGTATTGCAACTGAAATGTGATAATGTGTTAAATTTTCCACATGTTTACGATTGTATGGAAAAAAACTAAGTTTTCTTTAAAACGATTCAAAACCAATATATATATATATATATATATATATATATATATATATATATGACCTAATTCAATTTTAATTTTGTTACCCAAGAATTTGTTTACTTCATATCATAAGTGATATTAAGCTTTCTTTAGTAATAATTGTCTAATAATATATTCAAAAAATATATATATAATAATACTAATATTTTATTTCAAAAACTGTACGTAGTACATACACTGATTTACTTGGAAGTTATGCCAATCAAGTGACCTGTTGATGGTAATTGGTTTGGTAGAAAGTAATAAACAAAATAAATACAAATTGAAGTAGTCAGATTGGTGCGAATTAAATCATTCCGTTGCCACTGTTACACTACGGTCCGAGACCAATCAAAATACAAGAAACAATCAGAATAACAATTGACTAGCCAACTCAATATATCGCACATCAACTTAAAATATGGTAATCCGATATGTTCCTGAGGATAAGACCATCTCTAAATCATCCTAATAACCACAGAAAAATACATCCCCTTAATTTATAATTAACATATGGCCTGAACCCAACACATAACATCATTGTCCAGTTGTTGGACCGAGTGTCCGATCTCATCTCATCCACCTTATCTAATCTTACCATGACGTTCGCAACTTCTTTTCCCTCTAAGACTGTTTGTCTCTTGGAGATTCTTCTTTCATACATTTTAATGACTATATCCATAATGTATATCGGCTTAAGCTCGTAATGTATTTTAATAGAGATGGCATTTTAAAATTTTAATTCCTTCATGATGTTCTAGATCCATATGTAGTCTCATTTTGTGGAAACAAAATTGTATCTCATACTCGTAAATCTCATTTATACCGTAGTAATTCAAGAACTAAGGTCTTTTAACACTCCATAATTAACTTCCATCAAGTAATATGGGTCTAGGTAGATTTTAGAAGAAACTTTAAAGTAAATATTTGCATAAATGGGATGATGATTTTAAGATTTTATATTTTTTTAATGTTTTGTTGTGATAATGGTATATTTGTGATGTACAGTCTTAGGCTCCCCGAACCGCTAAATGTGTACTGCTGAGTACTTTTCTGTTTCATTAGTCTACGGAATATATATATATGTGTGTGTGGGGGGGGTGTTTGTGTGTATTTATTTACTGCTTTTTTAATGTACTGTAAACCGACATCAGAAAATTACGTTATATCCTCTTCCATATTCTGAACAAAATAAAATATATGTTTCTCACAATGAATAATGTTATTTCATTTTTATATTGTCTCATAATAAATATCGTAATTATTACCTGCAACAATGGTTTCGCAATTAAATTATACGTAGTAATAGAAATCAATCAAACGAAAGGCGTTAAATAATTTCTTAGAGATTAAAAATGATTAAAGTATTTGTGGTGTTTTTTGGAGTATATCGCTTCTCCGCCTGATGACGAATTTGAAAATTCTGAATATGGGAACTCCGTGAAAACAAACATAATTATGTTGAACGTAAGGAAGATATAATCGACTTTGTAGTAGAACGGAAAGGAGGCTTACATATTGCTCAAATATTTTATACAAGTATCAAGTTATTTTACGATTCAAATGAAAACGGGCAACGATCGTCATCATACTTTTAGCCAGCCGTTATAAGCAAGTTAGGAATGGCGAAGTATCTAAGCCAACAACTAACCATTTACTACTAGACCTCATCTTATAACATGCCGCTATTTACTAGAAAACTTTATCTTAATTAACTCATAAAGATCAAAAAATATTTGGGCTGCCATGTTTACAAAAGTAAATATGCAATATATTTAATTTGCTGTCCAACAATCTCACAGCACCAATCTGACCTGCAAAAGACAGGTAGTGAACAAAAACCCAATGTTCCCCAACAATCCATAATTATTTTTCTTTATAGAAGAAATTATTTGAGAATATTTATTTTAAGCATTAAAATCGTCTAAATTTTACATGACAGTTTTTAATTGTTGTTTCTCATAAAAATATATTTCTGTAATTTTAAGATAATATAAATGTGCTGCTATTTAATTTGTTTATTGTTTTTTATAGACAAAAATCTCTCGATCATTACCGACTCAATATAAAAGGAAGAAAAGAACAAAAAAAAAACCTTTATCCATCGAATACTCTATATACTCATGAACTGGTCAAGAGAGACTTATTAAAAAAATTATTGAGAAGGATATAACCTACGACTAGATAAAAAGTGTAGAACTAGCTGTGGTGCCTCGGGAATAGAACGACTGTACTCACAATTAGAGAACTATAGAGGGGGTAGCTTGTTTCTAATTTAACACAAATTAAGTGCTTCATATTTATTCAAGAAATTAATAGTCAGACATTAAAGAAGTTAAAATTTTATAGTTATAGGTACATCAAAATATAAACAATTATTTATTTTTATTACAGAATTTCGGTTTCAATTTTGCTTCAGGAGAATTATTAGACATAAAATTGGTATTAACCTAAAACTTTCTGTCATCATTAGTAGGGAATTAAAGTTAAAAGCCTCTTGAACTGTATTAATTTATGTATAGAAATCTTAGACGATTGAACCAGTTCTATTGAAATCTGATTGTAAATGTCAATGGAAATCTTTCAGCTTCAAAGAATATTTAAGTAAGGCACTTATAGGTGAAATAAAAGTAATTGGCACACAGTTGATACGTTCACATGAACGGGCGTGCATTTGTTTTTTGCTTGTTGTATAACTACACAATTGTACACTCTGGTCTTGATATTAATACATGCATATCACAAAGCTGATGACTTGGTACAGGTTTACATAGAAAGTAGCCATTTACCGATACAATTTGTGTTTGTGTGATATTTTAATATTATATTCGATGATTACGTAAGCCTAATTTGTAAACTAAATATCCTAAAAATCAACTAAACTCTATTTACTAGTCATTTTATTTTTTGTAATTTATAGTCTCTTATTTTTTAAATTTGAAAATTCGTTTAAACTTCATTGGATTGAGATAGTAAACCGTTCTAAAGTGAGATATTGTGGGGTATTACTTTAGTTACCGCGGTAAATGATTTAACAATTTGAAAATTAAATATCCATTTGAATGATTAGTAACTTGTTGAATGTGATGTAAAACAGAAACTAAATACCAAGTATGTGTAAAATCGAAGTCACACATTCAGACAATAATGACCCTTAATTACTTTAATAGTCTCTGGCCACTGTGTCGCAGTTAAGGTAATCACAATAAGCTAAAATGTATTTACAGAGATATAGGGAGAAAGAGATGAAGGAACATAACCAATAGAGACAGATATAATTGAAGAGAGAGAGAGAGAGAGAGAGAGAGAGAGAGAGAGAGAGAGAGAGAGAGAGAGAGAGAGAGAGAGAGAGAGATGGCAGAAGAAAAAGTTGAGAGAGAGAAACATAGAGATGGCAGGAGAAAAAGTTGAGAGAGAGTGAGAGATAGCGAGATAGGGAAAGGAATGAGTAGTGGGAGAGGGTATGAACAAAGGGAAGACGGAGGGAGAGAGAGAGAGAGAGAGAGAGAGAGAGAGAGAGAGAGAGAGAGAGAGAGAGAGAGAGAGAGAGAGAGAGAGAGAGAGAGAGAGAGAGAGAGAGAGAGAGAGAGAGAGAGAGAGAGAGAGAGAGAGAGAGAGAGAGAGGGGGAGAGAGAGAAGAGAGAGAGAGAGAGAAGTTTGAGAATAAAGACGGAAAGAGACTGAGTGATTGGGAGTCAGAGTGAATAAGTGTAAAAGGTACAGAAAGAATGAGATAAAGGAGAAAAGGAGAAAAAGATTCATATGAGGGGAGTGAATGAGAGGGAAAGAAGGAGGAAATGAGAGAGAGAGGTCGAAATAAACAGTGAAAGTCCGAATGATTGATGTGGTGTGAGAAAGGGTGTGAGATAACCATAGGGAGACAGACAGTGTGTGAGAGAGAGAGGGAGAATGAAAAAAAAGATGGAAGATAGAATTGAATGGTTTTGAATTGGTTTTATTAAGGACATGGTGGGGCTATTAAGACCTCTCTTCCATTTAACCCCAGCAAGTAAAGATTAAATTTTACGCTTAAAAATACAATCAAATGTACATTTAATTTATTTACAAATAGTAACAATAAAAGGAAAATAAAATTACTATAATCAAAAATAAAACAAGTACTCACACTTTACATTATATATGTGTATTATTACAAAAATAAAAGAATTGTTGTCTATTTGTGGTGATAAAAAAAATCATATAAATAATATAATTACTCAAAGTACACCTCATAAGCGAGATCCATTCTCCATTTTATTCATAAAATAAGACTTTAATAAATTGCTAAACCGGACGCGGTAATTAATTGTCTTAATTGCATCTGGAAGTGAATTTTATAAACGATATACGGACACAGTAAACGATTTATTAGAGTATGTTGCAGCAATAAATAGGTAGATTGGTTGAGGTAGGGAGGGAAATTGAGGGAGAGGGAGTGAGAAGAAACAGAAGAAATATTAGATGGAGGGACGATAAAACATAAATAATAAAGTTAGGGGAAGGCGGTAATTGGATAAGATATTTTTGGAAAATCCCATGTTGAGTTCAAAATGAGTTTTTACAAAATATCCTTATATATTATTTATTATTACAATTCATATGTATATAGATACTGTATAAGATAAACAGATAGATTTTCTCTACACTAGGTTAAACTATTTTTATCAAGTGTACATGAATTAGTATATTTTACACAGCCGGATGCTATAAATTGTTTTATCTTTGGGGGAGTTTTTTTAAATTACTATTACGTATTGTAGAAACATTTATCCATCAACGTTACTACATCGAGTGGCTAAAAAGTACCCAACACCAAACGTATATCAACTTTGTGTCTAATAAAATATATTACGTTTGTAAACATTATTAGACACCAAGTTGATTTGACCAAATTTACATTTACTACCTATAACGTTATTGTACTACGTTTAATGGTGTCTACAATTTTTCCGCCATCTTGGATATGAATCGTTTCTTTAAAATTGTAATCTAGTCGTTTGACTCATTATTAAATATTACTTTACAAGACTAAAGTGAATAGTACTTTGGGTTTCTTAAATATGTCATCTGTCTTTATTTATTCACCAAACACTTTGTACAAATTTCATTTTGTAACAATAATGATAAGGCACATTACATTTTTTAACTGTTTGTGATCATATTTAAGAAAATGTTCATTTCAATTACTGTTTTTCACTATAACAGCTTTAAGCTATTTTAAATTTATCATATTTTGTTATCGAAAGGAAAACAACTCTTGATCATCATCGCCTTGTGGAAAAAAGAAGACAATAATACAAAATAAAGACCCCTCATTTATTCTAATCGCGTCAGGATCAGTGGAAAACAAGAGTTGATCAATAGAGACCTGATACAAAATATGAAATCGAAGGATCTAAACTAAGACCCAAGACTAGATGAAGAAAGGTGTAGAGACAGCAAGGATTTTTAGGTTTGCCAGACCAGAACTCACTACAGTTAATAGCTTCTTGAATAAAATTAGTATATGATTTTTTTTTTTGTAAAGTTGAATACCGTAAATTAGTGAATATATATATATAACTGATAACAGTTCCATAATTTACATAACCATTAACCTCGTATACACTGTCATGAATCACATTGGAAACATTATATGCGCCTATTGCAGTATTTAAAAATCAGACTTTCGATCATTATTTTGTAAATATGACAGATATTAAAAGAGCAAAAATATCTTAAATTGAATTACACGTTGAAAAATAATGTTTTATCTTGTGTCACACTATCTTGTTGCTATTAAATAAATGTCAAAATTTAAAACAATACTAAACTAAATTTGCTCACAAATCAATACAACAAAAATTGTGGAAAAGAGTACGTGGCGATAACAATTTTTAGCCTAATTGCCTGAAAAAAATCTACTTCCATTTATTTAGTAATTAGCTTTTTTTCTGAAGATCATGGGTTAGTTTTAAACACAACTACATTTTGAAAGACCAATTGACAAAATTCGAAATTTTAGAGTCGTTATTTAATAGTAAAACCATAACGCATTACAGCGTTCAAAAAAAATTAATAGTTTCACCCTTCAGTAAAAAAGAAAATGTGTTTGAGTGAAGATGTTTACATTATATTTCAGATTGTATATCTAAGAGGGTGTTTCAAAAGTTATATGTTTCTAATTTTTTTAAAGTTACGAATCAGGTATGTAATGGATATATTACAAGATATTTAATCGGCCTAACGTATTTATGCCCGCTTATCTAGGTTCATTCTTTGTCAATAAAAGAAGTATAGACACACGTAATGAGTGAATATGTGGTAATACTCTGTTATTTACCTGTAACATAAATGAATTATCTTAGATTATTATACAATTTATAAAACCAAAAAAGAGTGAATGAAGTTTATAAGATTTTTAATTTTTATTCACACATTTATATTTAAAAATAGGTCCTGGGTTTAGTCTCTGTAAGGTCTCTCTTAACCAACTCTTGTACTCTTCTAAATAAATGTTACTACAATATTCCATAGCTGGGGAGGGGGTATTTATTTTATTAACGTGTTTATTTTTGTATGAAGCGATAATGACCGAGATATTTTTTACCTTTAAACAACATCAAAAATGTAACTAGTGAATCGTCAAAGGTTATACAGGTTTGAACCCAATTGATATCATTACGTTTTTTTATACGTTACCAAATTACCTACACCCTCTTATCCCCTAATATAACCGGCATAAATTAAAGTCATAAACAATGGAAAAAATACTTCGGTTGATTTCAAAATGGTGGGTTGTTGAGAATACCTACCTTGGGTTTGAAGTTAACGGTGAAAAAAATTCCCCAAAACCACAATAAAACACTAACACCACAAAGACCGTATAATTATGTTTATTCTACCTTATGTACATTTCAATAGCACTGCTATCAAATACAAAGGTACCTCAGAGTGTGTATTGTACTTTTGAAGTTGATAACTCTACAGTCTTTGTATTATTTGTGCTTTATTGTGGTTTTGGGGAATTCTCTTTCATTGTATATTCACCACGGTGCTCTAATGATTCATATGAAGCTAACCCTAAATGAAAATGATATTATTAAATGAAATACAAGTAATTGGGAAACTCTTAAAATATTCGTTTGTAATTAGGTTTTATTTGATCATGTTTCAATATAGATTATCGTCACAAAACAACAATGTTTTTATACGTATAAGTATGTTACATCAACGAATAGTAGTTTGCATTTCTATTCTGTGGAAGTTTGCCAATTCAAAAATAACCACATGTGTTAGATAACGGGAACTGAAGATTATACTTATCTTCAGAACATAATAGTTTTACATTTATCCTTCGCTAGGAGTCTATCATAATAAAGTTGTATATAAATAGATCACTTTAGTGTTTGTATCTAGGTCAAAATGAAACATCGGTTATATTTTGAAATAATATATAAAAATTTAGTATCAATATACTAAAAATGTTAATGTATATGTAAAGATTTATTGTGTTTTCTATATAAAATATGAAAGTAAATATTTTTTGAGTGAAGAAAGTATTTTATGATGAAATATTATAAGACATATTTCTATAAAATTCACTTTATTTGTATAATTTAATTTCAAGACGACGTTCTAATAACTAAAGCAACAAACTCAGTGATCATATACACACAAATTTTTTATCTTATATTTTTAGTCTTTAATATTGAATGTAGTTATGTATTTAAATGAACTTATTATTAATTTTTAATTTATTATAATTATTTATTTAAATTTTTACAAGTGAAAGGCACCGACTTCGGTGTTAAAATGAAGTAATCTTTAAACGCTTATTTGTAAATAAAATATATCAATTTAAATCTTACTGAAACTGATAGTCAATGTGTGTATTGTAGCATAGCGTGTATTTAAGTAATGTATCAGATGCTGCGATTCTCAGAACCTTTAGTTTTATGTTTATTATTATTATTATTATTATTAAAAACTACGCTAAGTGAAACCACCATCGACTTTTATTTGCTTTTATGTGTATTAGTAATCAATTTAATTACCGACCAATTCCTTCTTTTTATTTTCTAAATTGATTCCTCAATTCTCTAGTCACTTTCCACGGATTCCCTTCCAGATCGTGAAGGACATGTTCATCTAATTATAGGCGCCTGCATCATTATGGTCATCTTATAAAAAAATAATCGCAGTGGATCCAAATTTTTTTAATAATTTTACAATCAACTGTTTCACTTTAGTTATGTTTTATTCTGATAATACAAAATTAAATTCAAAATGGAAAACCACGTTTCAACAGTATTCATAACCTCCACACTACAACCCCATCCATCTCGATTTATGCTGATTTCATTTTTGATAAAGCTCGATTTATTAAGCCTTAGTACATCTGAAGGCACTTTCTGAAGAAGCGAAGTATATAATTTTTATCTCTGTCATGTTATGTATTATGTACATGTTTTTCTCACCTTGAGAAAAGTATTCAAAGCATAATTTTGCAGTATTTGTACCGTAAAAACATCATTCTATTATATTTCACGTGAGTTCGATTTTACTATTCGTTATACAAGTTATTCAAAAATAAAATTGATATTTTATAAAACGGCCGTTAGATATAATATTAAGGAACAAATTTTCTAACTTTAGAGAACAAGTGTATTTAAAGCTCTACTATTTACTCTAATGTTATTTCAAAAAATCATTGCTTTTTTAATTTGTGTCGTTAGAACCACACTTATAGTGAGTACTGGCGTGGCAATCCTATGGTGTATTTACATCTTGGGTTAGATCATCTCTTTCATCTTTCCCATCAGGTCTTTCTTGGTCAATTCTTGTTATCTTCTGACCCTAATTAAAATAGGGCCGAGGTGTGTTATTTCGGTTTTAAGTTTTTGAAATGAAAAGTCAATATGTAATTTAGTTATATTTTTAATAATTGTTAATTCGTTTTTTTCTTCAGGTGAAATTTTTCAAATAAAATACGGTATTGCTTACGCTTGAGAATTTATAGTTTAAGTAAAATTCTTCCAAATATCTCAGCTCAAAATATCACCTAGTTTAATTCGACCCCCTCCCCTTCTTATACAATATAATTAATCATAATGTTTATATTTTAGTCTATTTCTTATTGTAACTAATTCCCATCTACTATTGCACTCTGAAAACCGTAATGTCCTTAACAATATCACAAACCACCATCGACCTATTTCAATTAATGATTTACTTTAAGCAATTATATCTACATCACTCCATTAATGTAATTATTTGGAACCAATTTAAATTGAGGTGTCCCTCATGGCAGTGGTGCAACTAGTTTAATAGGAAATAAACAGAGCCCATCTCTGAATAGTTTATACGTTTTCACCCTGATTTGTCCAATATATAACAGTGGTTCAGATAAGTGCATTCAGTAGAAACTTAAGTCAAATGTTACCTTCAGTTTAAATGAGTGTGAATAAAGTTTATTCTTAAAAAGGAAATTTAAACGTAACTAAATGACGTTTAGTTAGAAAGTTAAATGTGTTATCAGGCACGTACACAAATTTATATATTTAATCTAATGTTATGAAATTATAATTTTCAGTTTTAGGGGTTATATTCAGTTATATTTCAGTTATATTCACCTACCAGAATTGTTCCTTCGATTGTTGTCCTAGTCCAGTTCACTTCAGTGGGTAGGCGGTGTTTTTTGTTTCTCTTTTCATTAGGAGTACTCCACTTTCCGATCCAGTTTTTCTACTTTGCTTATATTATCAAAATTGTCGAAAATATATTTTAATATAATTTCCACTGCTATTATAGAAGACTATAAATACAGTCGTTGAGACGGGTACGCTCACGGACCTTCTTGTAGTGCTACACCATCTCGTATATTCCTAATTTCTAATACACAAAACACCATCTTGTCCTAATGAACTTCAAGGTTATATTAGTTAAAACTTGACATGGTGTTTCGTATGTACTACATACATCTACAAACGCAAACTAAACTTTTTTTTTCTAATCAAACTTGGTCAGGTTTGTGCAACACATAGAAATTAATATGAAAGAATCTATTCCTAACCAGACTCTAGCATTGAGCTTCATTCTTCTCGGCTACTGAAAACCGATGTCAAATCGCCTCTTTTCTTGATTTTGAGTTTAAGCCCAGCCCATCCTCCATTTAAGATGAGAAGTATGAATTTCCATTGAAACTCCAATACAATTTTGCATAAGATCTAAAAGGTGTTATCTTTATAGGTGTTAGTGGTGGCACAAAGAAGAGTAGTAGCTAAGAAAATGAGCTGATCATCTCAGTCAGTACAAAATTGGTCGTTACAAATTAAACTTAGGAGATAAAGACGTTGATAAAGAAAGTATGGATGGGCTAAAGAAACCAATCGTAAAAAAGTCCTAATATTTTTGCAAATCACCAACCCAGGATGTACAAAGGATAAATGTGTTCCGAGATGGAAGCCAAACGATATTTTTTTGGGAAAACATTTCGTAGACTAAATATTATATTTACCTATTTCAATAAATTTAAGAGGAATCTTTTGACAAGATATTTGAATTCTCCGTGTTTAATGTGGGTTTTATTGAGTGAATGAGCGAGAGAAGAGTTCAACAAGGCCATAGCTGAAATAAACTTATCATTTAAACGAAGTGAACTTATTTATTAACCATGTGTAATCAGATAAATGGGATTTCAACTCAGCTTCAAGTTCGGAAATGATTCACTTAAAGACGTAAAGTAGAGATTTCTCTCTCTGAGCAGGCAAGATTTATATATCTACTATGTTAACAATAGCCAATTAATTACTATCTATAAATAATAGGGAAGGTGGAGTGAGACGTCCGTTCAGGCTTCAAAAACAGGAAAAAAAGAGAAAAAAGCAAACATTTATTGGTCCTTCAGGAATGTACACACAAAGCAATAGACTTCGTCACTCAAAGGCCTAAACTAAAATGACACATGAGTTAGGCCTACTCATTTTAAATTTCACGATTAAAATATTCATTTAGGTTATAAAACGGGTGCTCTTTAGCCAAAATTTAAATTTATGATACTAATCCTTGTTTGGTAAACTCTGAAATGTGGCAGGCAATTTATTAAAATGTTTAGTACCTAACATTGTATGATAGTTCATTGCTTTATTTAATCTATATCTTGGTTGTTCCAGCAAATAACCAAATCTGGTATTATAATTTTGCATTGAATACAGTAGAAATGTAAATTATTCCTTATATCCATTATAACATCATAAAGATACAACCTAATAACAGTCAAAATACCAGTTTCAACAAATAGTGACTAACAATGTTCTAATTTATCTGAATTGGATATTATACTCAACGCTTTTTTCTTTAAATTTAAAATATTTAGAATGCCTATTCAATTTCCCCAGATGAAAAGTCCATATCTTAGAATACTTTTAAATAAAGCATAATATGACATTTTTTAATATTTAATAGTTGCTTGCCTCCTAATATTCACTAATAAATAAATCACCCTTGACAACTTATCTTTAACATAATCATTATACTGTGCCAAGGAGAGTTAACTATCAATTTTTAGGTCAAGTAAAGTTACAATTTTTTCCTTTAGCAGGCTTATAACTAAGTCTATATTTGTTTTGAAAAGTGACTAAATGTTTTTGATTTTATTCTTCATTAAAAAAAAAAAGTCTATTTATCTCAAACCAGTCATTTGCTTCGCTTAAAACTCCAGATTCTACATTATCCAATTGTGAAATACATCTGTGACTTACCAGCGCAGAAGTGTCATCTTCATATATTATTAGGAACATGAAACATTCAAATCATTATTTAAAATCAAAAATAATATTGGGCCCAATACCGAATCCTGTGAAACGCCAAGTGTAGTATTAAATATTTTAGGTTAACAATGTATAATGAGTTAAGTGAAGTAAAAGCCTAAGAGATAATTTGTGTATACAAATTTAGATTTGTTTACAGAAACAAGTGCGTATTTACTATAAAATAAATATATTAATTAAAATAATACATTCAACACCTCAGTTGTACTTAACATTGCAGAAGTTGTATTTAGAATAAGAAACGAATACAGCTAGCACAGTTACAGAATCCATTATTTAAATTGTTAAGTTCAGTTCCATTTCATTTATTAATTGTTACAAGAAACATCAATACATGGCGCCAACTATAGTAGCATCTAAATATAGTCAAATATATTATTTGAGTTAGAGTTACAATGCTTCCTTTCCATAAATTTATTTCTGACAATATAAATATCGAGTCATTATTTGTTAAATACAAAAACATACCATCCATATAATTGTATTATATTGTTATTAGATCTGTGGATAGTAGAACACATTCTATATTCGAACTTATAACAAACCTGACAACTTTCTAACGCTCGAGGTAACAAACAAGAATATTCGTGGACCAGGAAGTAACAGTAAATCATACTACAGTTACTGTATACTTGAACAAAACACTTCACAGTTTGAAAAATATATCCTTTATGAGTTGTTTTCCTCTTAAATTGTGGTTTATCATTCACAGTGATAGAAAACGTGAAGGAACTCGAAATGTCGACTCTCTTAACCAGTTTATTGAGGCCATCATGGTACTTGTCCAGGCCCATAATACACCATATATGGTCTGAAGTGAAAAGCTGGTTTCCTCCTTTTTATAGGATATTTTATATGTAGATCTAGTGGTTTTATAAAGTAGAGTAGGTTTGTTTAAAACAGTTGTTACTCTGATTTTTTAAATATTATAATTGTGTATATAACTACTTTCTTGACGTTGGCTAGGTCCTATTGAACCTCGTAATATATATATATATATATATATATATATATATATATATATATATATATATATATATATATATATATATTAACAATTGTACACTCTATTCACTCGTGTCTCGCGTCCGACACGTTTCAAAGCTGTACATATTTGATAGTATACATACCTATTGTATACATTCGCGGTAGTATACAGCGTGTGTTAAAATGTACATAGTTACAGTATAAGTCCAAAAACAAAATTTTGATCGTATAAAGTCTAGACATAATAAGCAAGGCAAGTTTAGGCCCTTCCTTAAATAAATAAATATTATACCAACAACAGCTATGCAAATTAGTATTTTTTAAACCAAAACTGTATGCGAAACAGCTTATTTTTAAATTGTTTAACTTTGCCCACGCCTTGTTGACAAATAAAAACATTCCCACAGAAGCCAGTTTCACATTAACGTGCGACAATTGATTATTATATTAACCTAATAATTTTATATCTCACATTATGTTGTGTTTTTTAACAATTACTGGATGTTTTATATGCAATAGTCAATATAAATATTTTAATAATTATTCAAAAGGTTTATTGTGGCCAAATTTAATTTATTTCAGTAGGGATATTTGTTTTACATCCATACCAAACTGTCTTCAATCGGCTCTCACAGTTATGACTCAGCTGTTACCGTAACAATTTGGGTAACAATCAATACAATAAAAACATAACCTCATCTACAGTAAACATTATTTTTTCCTATTTATTAAGAGCATGTTTAGGAAAATTCGTCAGTGTAATTCAATTGCAAACTGCCATTGTTGCATTCGATACAACACTAAACATTTTTAATACTTTTTTGCACAAATAGCTATTTTTAATGACGGCATCCACGGTTTATTATTACATATATACATTGATACCTAATGTGAACTGACCTGACGATTAATTTTAAGGATGGGTCAGTGAGAAAGTTTGTGCACGGTTTATTTTACCAAATATGAATGTGTTAGAACGATGTTTATAATTGGGTAAAACACATCTCGATGCTTTAAATACGTTAACAACGTTGGATAGAGAATAGATATGTGATTTTCATCTTAAATTTAATTACTATGGTAATAACTCCGTTGTTTTCTGGTGTAGAGCATTGAGTTGAACAATATTATATTTCAAAGTCATCTAGTCAACATATAAAGTCAACATATAAATTTAAAATTCAACATTATTTTCAAATAAAAACACAAAATAGTTGATTTAATATGTAAAGACATTTGTTTAGAAAAATCTGTTTGAAACTAATATCTGAATATAATTATGTTAAATCTAGCAATCTCTTGTACTCGGAGAAATTACTCAGCACAAGCTTTTAAAACCCCCTCCGGGAGTTGGTAGAAGGCTAAATTAACTGGAAGCTTAACATTGAGATGAGAGATCGTAGAAATGGAATTATATGTCTCAACTGAGGTGACTGCAATGCTCTGATATCTTTACGACAATGCATCTACATCTAGATTTATACAAAGAGGTACGTCATGTCAGCTTTTCAAAAGTATACATAAGTTTAAAATTAATGAAAAATGCTTATTATTGATTTAAAATTAGTTGAAGCAACTTTATTTATTTTTATTGTTTTATTTTATTTTATGTTATTTCCCATCAATTTCTAAATTCAAATTCTAAAACAAATTAAAATTGTTTAATTATTTTAAAATTAATTTTAAAAGAGAATTTAATTTTTTAAATTAATAATGTCTCCATTGTTCCTTGATACAAATGTGTACCTAAAATTATCACATGAATATCAGAGAGTGGGGAGAGACATTTCCACATACCAGAATTATTATATTCAGTGCCGTCTTTGTTCTGAAGGGATTCTAATTTGACAATTGATCCAATTCTTTGTTTTGAAATATTCTACTATAATTAGATGTCGTCCTTGTCTTTCAACCAGGGTTTCCTCTTTCCGATATTTTTTATTAGGTGAACGAGACAAAAATATATTTCGGTGTCATTTCAATTAACAAATTTTGAATTAGTAAAAACAAAATTACAAAATATAAATTAAATCATTAGATATGGGAAAAAGTATTAAAATGTATTTTTTATTTTTTATTTTTACTAAAAGAACATCAAAACGGTTTTATCCTCAATAAAATTGACATCGTTTTCTTTATCGTCACATAACTTTCTCTTAAATACTAGTATGTGAGAAACTGAAACACATTAACGTTTTAACAAAAAAATTATTGAATTTTGAGGAAATCATGTTTTTTAAATTTATGCCAGCAACTCCAAATTTTGAGTTTACAAAATTAAATTCTTTTTTTTTTAATCTTAAGATTTGGACAAAATACTTTTAAATAATAATTTTCATCATATTCGGTGTACCCGTTTGTGCTGTTAAACATTTAACATTCAAAAAATATCAATATTTAAAAAATCAGGGCACATAGAACAGACAGACACACATCGTCCCCAAAATCACTTTCTTTACTCTTTGGGATGTAAACGATAGCGATTTTATGACTCATCTAAACCCCTATTAAGACAGGAAAAATCTTCATTCAATGATTTACATCTTGTCATTTATGCAAAGACTATTTAAAGTTCAGTACATTTTCGTAATGTGAAAGCAATTGAACCTAAAAAATCAAATATCATTAATTTTTTTTTTGTAAACATACGAATGGTTCGAAAACTAAACTTTTACTTTAATTTATGTTTAAAGATATTTAAATTTAAATTATCACAATGATCGCAGTTATTCCTCGATATAAAGATGAATGTGAGATAGACATTACATTTACCTTTAAACAAAACATTTAAAAAATCTTTCGTCAATTGAGATATATTCATGTAAATTACAAAGTTAAATTTCAAAGACATCGTTATAAGCTCCTTTTTACAAATAACATCGATGGAATATTTGATTAATTAAATTTCTACAGAATACGAATCTTAACATCTTATTAAAAGAAAACCTTTTTTGTAACATAAATTATTACATCTATTTTTAATCAAAAGTTGTTTTTATTGACAAAAAGTTATTATTTATTTAAATACTTTTCAATACACGTAGGTTCATAAAATAAGGCATGGTGATAAAATAATTTTAACAAAGAACCTATAATAATATACTTCAGAAAAAAAGTGAAAGCATGGAGTAAAAGAAATATAATGAACTTTGACTTAGCAATTAAAACTATATTAAAGTTCTACAAGGGTATATAAATGAAAACAAAAGGGTACTCGTAAAGAAAATTCTAATGAATATTAAATTCAAAGCTTGTGAAAAACAAATTACAATTTAATTAAACTCTCCATTAAAATAAAGGTATTATTATGTGCTCCTATTTTAATAGGTGTTCCTTATTATTTCGTCTTTTATGAGCACATTATAGTGAGTACAGAAGTGGCAATCCTTTGTGTTATATCCTTCTCTCTCATCATTAATATCAGGTCTTTCTTGGATGACTCTCTTACTTCAAGATCCTGACGCTACTGGGGCATTCGACGGGTCTGTATTTCTTACTCTTTTTTTCAGTGAGGAAACAACTCACAAATATTTTGTGAATGTGAGAAAGTTAGTGCACAGTTTTGCGAGATTTATTTCACTAAACGCCGATTTAAATGTGAATAAAAAGATCGAGTAAATAAAATTAAAAATTTAATTCTTCTGAAGTGTTAACTACTAAACGTTTTTGTGAAGGGAAAAAAATTAACATTTAGTTCAATCCATTTTTAGATAATATTTTAATCAGACGTAGTAAATATTTTTTTTTCTAATTTAACTTTTTTCTGGAATATGTCAGTTTACCTAGCTGTCTGAATAAAGCTGGGGCAATGAGATTAGATAAGAAAACACGACCTAGGTTCATGCATCACAAGAGGATTAAACTATTTTAGTGAGCCATGGGCTCTAATTGCATATCCATATATTGATTTTGTAGTTTTTTTCTATATTCGGTTTCATTTTTAGTTGGCACAGTGCGAAATGGATTGACTGTGTAAAGCAAAAAGGGAGTTTCGGCAATACTAATATGAAAAAGTAATAGCTTCAAGTAAACTTTCGAAACGTGTTACTGATTTGGGTGACTTTTTATTGTATTTCTTGTATATTTGACTATGTTTAATTTTTATGTATAATTATTTTTTTAAGTTTATCTGAATTATTTCTATTATGATTTTTAGACAATAATTTTCGTCTAATATTATCCTTGTTCTCTTGAAGTTTTTGTTACATAAGTAAAATCGATAACAAAAAGGTTTTTGTGATTTTATAGATAGTTGTTCGGTGGATTGTATGGATGTTTCAATTAAGCTACCATTTTATAGCGTAAATATTTAAACGAAGTTTAATGCAAATTGCTTTTTTTTTGATGTTGTATTTTAAAAGTAGGTTTCGGAACTATTAGATTTTGAGAATTTTAGTGTGTGAGGACAATCTTACATTATGTGATACAATGAAAAAATGCAGAGTTTTTTAACCTCTGCATAGATGTAGATATTGTTATTTATGCCGTCTCAGTTGGGCTGGTCATGTACAAGATCCTCTTGACCAAATCCAAAAAAATGACGTTTGGAAGACCAGATATTCACCAGAAAAAGGATCGACAGGCACAAATTGATATAGAAAGATGCTGTGGATCAATTTCTATTTTGATTCTGGGAAAGCATTAGGACATAACAAGGATGATTGGCGGTTGACGTTACCGGGGACCATAATTCTTCACGAGTGCCGCAGAAAATAAAGATTTCTGATTAAAACATTTAGTAATCTACACAACTCTTCGCTAATTTTAAAAATATATATATTAATCGTGTATTGTACAATAAGTTCATCGCTAAGTGTAAAAAAAAGTGTATCTATGTTTTGCTAAATTAATATTGGTTTAAATAAGATTTATACTTGTTTTCTTCGCTTAGTTACAATTATTATTATTATCAGTACAAGGGCAAATAACATATATCAGAATTCTATAACGGTAAAAAGTCGAACATTTTTTGATTTTAAATATACTTTTTTATTGGGATAATCAATATTTTTCGTGCAATATAAACAGGCTGGACGCCCAAAAGTTAAACTCACCTTTCTGTTACTTTCATTCTATAAATATATTTCAGTTTCAGAACCACATAAAAAAAACCCACAAAAAGAGGGGTCTGGATCAATCAGATTTTACGGTATAACGTATTTTCTAATGTTTTTATTGGAAAATGCCGTATTCTACCAAAACTATATCAAAATGTTTACAGATATCTATATATTTCCACAGGTCATTTATGAGTTAAAATGGTAAAATGATAATTTTATGTAAATTAATATATGTATATATATATATATATATATATATATATATATTGTTGATTTTAATTAGTTTTACGTCTATTATTTTTCACAAATCTACAAATTGAAGACGGTTTAAATGTGATAAACAAAATAAAATTCTACTCTTTATCTTTAAAAAAGTCAGTTATTATACGATATGTGAAACAGGTAAAAATCATGGTTGTTATAAACGGGGGGAAACTGAGCCATAGCTTTATTTTTTATAATTATATAATCTTTTACAATATCACTTTAACAAACCATTATGAAATAAAAGATTATGCATATTTTAAATAGATTTTATAATACATCTCTTTCCTTGCACACATTTGCAAAACATTTGACTTAATTTCTATTATTTTTTCAAGTAATGTACTTAGAATTGATTTCTTTAACTGGAAAATTACTCTCGTATATAGTTTGTTAAATTCATTACTGCATTGATCGAAATATAATAATTTAATTTATTTTCAGAAATAAATCAAATAAAATCTCGTTAATGCTAGTAATTAATGTCCACATGTTTTGCGTTTCACATCAGATGCAGTTAGGCAGCTAAAATGATTAGAGTTTAAACGTAGACTTGTTGAAATGATTTTATAATTACTTTACCGAACACGAAATACGATGACTTTAATTACGTTGGACAGCTGTCAAATATAATAAATTTATATCTTTATATAAGGAATTCTAATATAAGATATTGGTTTATTATCCAATGAAAATTATTAAAACAATCCAATTGAAAATATTTGTACATCTTGAGATGTTTTGCATTGTCTGAGTTTTCTTCTGTAGATATAAATGTTTGTAACCAATAATGTAATTTATTCAATAACTTCTCTTTTTTTCCGTGTATTGGATTTTAGTTAAAATTTTGCCACGTAAGTAAGAAACTATTTTTCGGGCTTTCACCTTTAACATGATAAATGTGAAATCCCAAAATCATTTTAGCACAAACGTTCAAAAGAAGAAGAAAATATATCTCTAGCTCTGTGCATTTTATTTTAAATTTTGTTACTTAATTCCGTAAATGAATATTTTAATTCTAAAGTGTTTTTGTTTTACATACAATTAATTGTTTATTTGTAATAAACACAAGATATTAACCTCTCCTTACAAACTTCGGGGTATTGTTCCTTGGATAAAAACAAGGCAATAACGTAATACAACCTGGGGTACATATCATTTCGATTTGCATCTGTCCATACGTATGTGTTTTTTACAAATAAATTTTAAAAAAGTTGAACAGAATTTATCAAACCATCGGTACATTGTTGAAATTAATAGTTTCAGTTAGTATAATAAGTTTCATTATTGCAACCCAACTCGATTCAAAATGGTGGCAATTCAAAGCATTTTAATTTAGTAAGTCTAAAACTAACTAGTTAACAAATATATTAAATATTAAATGATGAAAATAGTTTTAGTAAACTTTATGACAAATCTACAGTTATTTTGTGTTTAAATTAGTGAGAAATAAACATGATTTTGAATTTCTTTAACACCAGTGAATGACTTTATTCTTGTATTGCAACCTGTTTATTGTTGCACTGGATAAAACAGCTTGCATCGTTGTTGATACAATAACACCAAACTGATCTATTATTTGTAATAAGAAGAGCTGATTTGTTGAATTCCTAACATAAATAAGTGACTACTTTAATTCTCATACTTATTTCTTTCATCATAAAAGAAGAAGTTGTACAACTACTAGAATTTCAGTTAATGTTATATAAAAAGTGGGAAAATAACTTCAATTAAAATGTACACATAAAAACTACTTCGTTTTTTTCACCCCATTGTTGTTCCTTTGTGTTATTCTGTACAGAACATGAAGAAGGCCGTGTACGGTAGGACAAGATATTCATATATCGTTCATTTTAAAACAATTTAAAATACAACAGCAATTATGGATATGTCATAAAATTTACTAAAAACATTTGTTTTGTTTAAAAAAAATAAAATTGCTAGTCTTAGAAGTATTTCAAATTAGTTACTTTGAGTGGTAGCCATTTTGAATCGAGTTGATTTGCAATAATGACACAACTAAAACGTAACACACGACGCTACTTTCGCGAGTATGGATCAACTCCCGTTATCGAGAGAAATCTATGAAACAAATAATCAGGAAAAGGCATGACCTAACTAGTAATCTAGTATTGTGTTTCAATATCAATCTAAGACTAGTTACCTATGTCTCTGGCGAGAGGGTTGACGAGCTCATGGACCGGTGAGAATGGACTGCAATCAGCCTCCTCAAATTCCTACTCATCTCCCTAGTTTCTCGTCGGAATAAATAATTTTCCTCGTAGAGAGAAAAATGAAAAAAAAACAAATTTGTGCAAGATGTCACCACAACTCAACATCCTGATAAAATGGAACCTACCCTCGTTGATGACTATCAGCATGGAGTTTCCTCCACTTCTTTGAAGTTTATATGTCTTTGATAATCAGTAACATATGGTATTCATCTTTGTAATGAGGGGCAGGTGTTATGGCAGCACTATAATCTTAGTGCTCTCATAGCACCACCCCTCATTACAAAGATTATTACTGCTGTAATATACTGATTATACTAATTTGTTTAATAACAAAGTTAAACGGGAATGGTGCCATGATTGCTTGATTGTAAGAAGCTGTTTTTATTTATCCATTTGGGGTCACTTTAATCCCGAGTCCTACTTGAAATCCTAAGTTTTCCTAGCCATAATTACACCTTTTTTTTATGTAGTTTTGGGTTATTTTCTATCCTATCTTTCCTCTCTTGCACAAATGTTTGTTCTCTTCTGGCCTGACACTATTAGAACATTGTATTGTATAGGGGCTTTTTTATGATCTTTCTTTTTTTAAATGAACATAGGTGTTTTAAATAAAAAAAAAAAAAAAAAGGAATCACGTTACTTTTCTACGTCTAAATTAATTTTTAAAGTAATTATTTTTTTCATTTAACATGGAGTTTACAAAGTATCTTCATAAATCATCTGTATGGTTTCACTAGAAAATGAGAAACTTTGATTTATACTTTAAAAACGTCGTGTATTATTGATTATATACGCAAATTTTGGCAAATTTCGAATAAATTATCTAAATAATATCAAGGGATATCGTCACTATAACAAACACACAGAACACAATTTTCATAAAAAATAAGCCTAAGTATCAGACGCGTTTCAACGACAAGGTCGTCCTCCTCAGTGATACACCAGCTACACCAACCTGATACTTAGGCGTATTTTTTACGAGAATTGTTTTCTGTGTGTTTGTTATACTGTATAATTTTTCTCATAAGTCAAGCTGAACATTTAATATGGATATCGTCACTATCAAGTAACATAAAAAGAGGACAAAGGGTTGTGGTGGAATTTTTTAAATAAATTTTTATTTTACAAATTACTTTTTTAATAATATATATTTTGTGTTTCATTCTTAAAGCACTATTTTTATCAATACTATTCGAATATTTTTTGTTACAGGTACTCCATTATTTCAATTTAAAGAGAAAAATTGGCAATATCGAGAACTTAAACTAATATTTCTATGTAGAGTATACATCGATTTTATTTCGTCAGTTATTTTATTTATACATCACATACTTTCACAATACTAAGTACTTATAAGAAAACAAAATAAATGATACCAATTATTTCGTAATCTACTAGAAACAAATTGTTCAAGCAAAATGATGGTCGAGAGTAAAGTAAGAAGATGGAGCTTCAGATATTCCTTTTCCTTGTTTCTGTCTCAACGCATCCATCAATCACACGGGCACTGGGTAAAGGATTGCCTGGTCCGGAGAATATACAGTCAATGTAATCTCGTGTCATTCATGTTACTCTCCCACAGGAATCGTAGGAGTAAAGTATAAAAGGGATCATTCCGGTTTAACCTTTGATAAAGCCCTTACTCTAACAAGACTTAACAATTGATTGAATACAAGTACACTTAGAGTGGTTAAAACGTACCATCTACTGGTTCCACAATTTCCGTCACATCAATTTGGAATTAAATAATGTTCATACTTGATTCCTTGTGATTTAAAAATATACGTATTGTATTTTTAATACAATCGATTAAGATTTCATCGTAATTCCATTTTTAAAACATCAATTTAACATAAAGATCATAACTAAACTAAATATAACCTTTAAAACTTCCAACAAAACTTATTGGTCGCTAAAAATTAACAGTTAGAAGAAGTATTAAATTGGTTAAATTTGTTAAAATTTGGCGCATGGATCTGTTATAAAAATAAATCAATTGTAATAACCTCTAAGAAAAACTTTCGTATTGTAATGTGAAGATTGACGTCTCAAGTTCTTGTGGCAAATCACAAGTAGATAATGACAGTTCAGGAAATATTAGTGAAAAACGAAAGTGATCCATCGTTGTTTACACATTCTATTTCAATATAATGTAATTTATTAAGACGAGATAATGACACAAACCATTTATAATTACCGAGAAGGCACACTCTTACCAGTAAAAAATTTCCTATAAAAAATATTTAAAAAAAACAACGGAGCAAATTAAATAACTTTAAAAAATTAATATTTTTGAAAAGATGATACGATTTTTTTAAATTTTAGTATTAACTTTTGTACGTGCATATGTAAAAAATGTTATAGAGGTATTTTTGCAAATTTGTTTATAACCTTTTGTATAATTTAATGGAACACTTAAAGTTAAAAAGAATACTGTTTATATTTCATTTTCTATTTTTTTCAGTAAAATTTATTAAAATATGTTAATACAAAACAATTTAGTTAGAGAGTTAAATTTGGGTTTAATCAAAATTAAAAATATATAAACTAAAAATTAATTATACGCTGTAAAAACCATGTCTCACATCAATTTACACACTCAAATATCAATCAAGCTTATAAATGTTCACCAGTTTTCGATGGTTAGTGTTTATTTAAATATTTCTCATATTACTCGATGACCTTCGTTTTTTTTTAATTTTTTTAATTTAACTTTAACAAATCAGTATGAGTTATATATCTTCACATTTAATTCACTATTTTTAACTCTTTTGCAAAGATATTAAAATCGAAATTTTAATAACCGTGGTTCATTTTCTACTTTTAACAGAGCCATCATTTATGAAAGATGGTGACAAATAAAATTATTTTTCATCTAAATTCCTATTTTGAAATATATTTTTGATAAAGAAATAGTTTTTTTTAAGTTTTTTTTAATTAGAAAAGGAAAAAATGTCTCAAGAAAAAGTTTTTATTAAAAATCTGCCTACCTGCTACACAAAAATCGAACTATCTTAAAAGAAGCCAAAATGACTGTTTTTTTTTTTGTTTTTTTTTAATTTTGTAATAATAAAAATCTGTAAAACCATTAACTTTACACAAAATTTAAACAGCCAACATTTAAACAATATAAGGTAAAGTTTTGAATTTTATGTATGCTAGTAAAACGTAGTGTTGAAAATGTGTATACTAAATTTAGACGCAAAATCTTAATATTTTCAGAAGTCATCATTTATGTTTTGTTTTTTAATAACAAAATAATAAAATAAATAAAACAAACAAAAAAAAAATAATAAAGTGGTTGACTTACACGATAACAGACAAGCGTTTATCAGAATTTTTGCCTTGAATCAATTCTCGAAGTCAGACTAGATGTTTTTAAAACACACTATACATTAAGTGTATAAACATTTGTACTGCGGTGTAATGTTATAACAAGGAGAATATAGAATACCCAGTTTTCCCTTCATAAATTTAAGAGTTAAAACGGGACAAGTCAGCCATAATTCTGTTTTCTTTAGACTCTCTTTGTCATCTTCTTAATGAAGTTACTCCATAGAGCAATCCTATAAATTAAGTTAAATGAAACAAACATGGAGTAAAAAACAGTATGCTAATTTCAGAAATGATTTGAATCAAATAATTATTTTAAATATCGTTTTAAATTTTGCTTTCAAAGATGAAAACAATACGTCTAATATGGCCATCTTTCCCGATATTTTCATTTTGAATTAAGTCTAGTTTTTTTTTTTTTTTTAATGGAAGAGGAAACACTTTTGTTTTTATCTCAAAATACAAATTACCTTCAATCTTTACTCCCTCACGTTTATAATATAGAGGACATTAGAAAAAATTGATGTCAAATGTTTTGCAGATATAACCATTTAGATTCCCTGAGTGAAAAAATTGTTTTTTGGAATGATGTCTATCTACTTCTTCTTTATATCTCGACTGTCTTTTGTTTATCTATTAATCGTATGTACAATGTTCAACAGCAACAATGATTAAATCGATTTCAATAATATTTGGTATATTTTGGGACTCGTTTACTTTGTCGATCTCACAAAATTTACGGGTTGCTGCCATAAAAAACATATATAAAAAAGTTATATAATTTTCTCAAAAGCAAATCTAATAACAATGTTGATAAAATTTTGTTCATGGGCCTTTAATGACATGGACAAAATGTGTTGTTTGCCATTTCCCCAAAATACCTGTTCTTGAGATTACGGTAAAAACAAATTGACGTTGATCATGTTAAATACGTAATTTCTACCAAGTTTCATTAAACTGTAGTAAAATGTGAAGATTAATAACCCAACTCTATGTAACGCATGTTTATGTTTTAAAAAAATCTTTATTCTAAAGGTAAACATGACCATAGCCAAAGCTCGATTTTATTCCAATAAGATTTACACAGAGGATATGGTACTGAGGAAAGGAAATTTACTTTCATATTTTAGTTTCATAGTTGGCGCCCATAGTTTGTTTTCCCTTCTAGTTTGGCAACTATCAAAGTAACATTACTTTCTATTTGGTTTTGGGTATGAGTGAGAGATAAGTTTGAGCAACTTTTATTTATGATGTTAGAAGATTTAAATTCAAACCAATCTGTCAAACCGCAAGTAAAATGAATTTATAATTATTTTTTTAAATACGAAATAAAACTTGTCTATCTTGGAATTCAATCATAGAGTTTTATTTGGTGTTTTTTATTAAAGTGGTAAAGAATTAGAGCAATGTTTATTCACCTATTATTATTTATTCATTTATATAATAAGATAAACTATTTTAATTAGTAACATCATAAGTTATTGTTGTTCTAATGTTTTTATTGTTTTATTATCTAAAATATATTAATATTATTGTTCAATAAATATATATATATATATATATATATATATATATATAAAATTTTTCGTTATAACTTAAATTTTAATACGAAAATATATTATTGACGGTGAATATGTCGTATGTACGGCTTGTAAATTATCTGTGTAAAGAAATCGTCTTTGCTGTCTCCTTGTTAAGTTTCAATTCTGTTATGAATCATTTCTGAAATTATCATACTATATTTTATCTCATACACGTTTTCATTTGAATTAAATTATTGGACAATTCTGTGTGGTAAGAACACAATTAATTGAGAAGAACACAAACACGGTCATTTGTATAGAAGCAATTATAATTAAGTCTTATTTTAGTATACTCAGTTCAACGAAAACTGGATATACAACATTTTGGTGGTACATTAATTGAGGTTTAATCATATAAGATTATAAATTATTTATGGTCTAACATTATTGTAGATATATTTGTGTCGTACGTGACAACTTTGGTAGAACATCCATTTAAATGAAATAAAAATTAATGAAACAATTTTCTATATACATTTTTAAGTTATTAGAGCCTAGGTACAAAAATAAAAATATATATAACATAAGTAAATGAAATGTATTTCTCGGCAAATTGTGATACGATATGATCCGTTATTTAATTCAAACTGTAAAATGATTATTGTTAGTACATAATATATTAAAACAGCAATGTTTTGTGAACGTACTAGTTTAACTAGACAAAACACCCAACAGGTTCCAAAAACAAAACCAATTTTATGTACATATACTCTATTAGATATAATTACATATGTAAATTTGGAATGACATTCAGAATTTCAATCGTAAATGAAACCATTTTTCTGATGAACCATTGGTTATTGTTATAGCTATTGTATACCCTACGTATGTTTTATACAATTTTTGTTGACTTTGTAATTGATGACAAAACATATGCTTCAATGTGAAAAGAAACAGTTGGGGTTATTGAAAAAAAAATGGATGTAAAGGTCTTTTTATTTTGACTTTCTCGCTTACATATTGTGTTGAGAAAGTTTTAAAATGTAATGTTTTACATCGTAATATCATTTAGTCTTAAGAGTAACAAAATTTATTATTGTTTTTTTTAATGATGTCCATTTTCTGTATCTCTATAGCATAAACGTGTGTTCATATATTGATCAAAGTTTATATACTGCGATATTTTTAACATTATAGAATGTTTTACATTTTTTTTTTGCATAAACACGATTTTTTCTGTAACTTCTATGAAATCAAAACTAAAAATCTGAGATTCTCTTAAAACTCGTTGGAATTATATTGATTTTTTTTGTAAAGTAGCTCTATGGAGCAAGACAAAACGTATTGGTCACCATCTTCCAATAAATACTGGTTCCGATGATCAAGGTTTCATAAATAAATAAATAAATAAATATATATATATATATATATATATATATATATATATATATATATATATATCTTTTCTACAATAAAGGACTAATTTAGAATAAATTATTTACAATTCTTAAAGAGTTTTATAATTTTTATAACTCAAATTTTGATCTATCTTTAGTTCACAATTCATATTTCCAAATTTTTTAAAACTGGCACTAATGATTTTCAACAAAATTTGTTTAAACTATAAATCAAATAAAACCAATACAAAATAAGCCACATATAACATTTTTCCTCTTTCAAATTTGGTGACTTTTGAACATACCCAAATAATATGCAAACAAATTTATTGTTTTGTAGTAATTTTAGAAATAAATGAAAAAATTCACTAACTATCTAACAAACCCTATAATGTAATAAAATAACAATCAAATCTAAAATTAAAAAGTTGGCAATAGTCAGTGGTCAGAGTTTATTTCCTTAATTACTCATGAAGCGACATTTTATTATAAAAATTTAGTACATTATATTAAATTATAACTCTATAATTCTACATAGGTTTGATCAAAATCACTTTTGCCGATATTGATATATTATAAAGTTCTGAGTCTACGGCGAAAGAAATCTAACTTAATAATTGGCCATCCTAATAATTGACTAGTAATTTTTGTTTGGGCTGCATTTTTTATTACAATTATGTAAAACAAATTAGAAATTAGAATTTGGTTAATTTTTACTTATTATTAATAACAAACATATTTAAAGATAATAAAAAACAATTTTTATTTTGTAAAAACCAAGAACCTTCTGTCTCAACAGTAATGAAAAAAATAAATTAAAATAAAATAACATATTTATTTAACAAAATGATATCAAGTGAATATTTTCATTTATGTTTATCGTTTGATAAATTAAATATAAAAAGTTTAATATTTACGGAACTACTTAATTTTCACATTGAAGTTCCTTAAGCGATTACATTATTTAACTGTTGTGTTTTAAAATTATATATATATATATATATATATATATATATATATATATATATATATATATATATATATATATATATAATTATTTATCCAGATAATGATATTTTAGATATCTGCCATGTTAATAAATAAAATCATTTCGTTAACTATTCAAACGTCTTGTGGTTTCGAAGCAAAATTACTATCGTAAAATTGTTCAAGTAAAAATATTTTCTGATAATTTCTTCAAACTATAAATTTTAATTCGTATTTTCAAGTTTTTTATCTTATATTATTACTATTCATAGTAAAAAGTTATTTAAATTAAAGGAATAAAAATATTTTGAATATATTTAAAATTTCGGAACGTACTTAAAAGTTATAAAATTTTATAACCTTGTACCGTCGTACCAATCTTTGTCACCAATTTTACAAGACTTTTAATAAGAGTTTAACTAACCTTTTTATAATTTTCCAAGAGAATTTTTTTACGTACGAGATAGCATCTGTTTTCACTAGAGCGCACTCACTACCTCTTCTGTCCAAGTTTAGAGTTAAACTCAGCGCTTCGCCGCTCGACACTTGGAACACGGCGTAAAGTATGCAATACACATGCGCGATTGACCTGACATTTCTCATTCAATGAAGTTTTTGTCTTGTCCACTGAACGTAGATTTTTGGTGGGGAATCATATGAGAAAATCAAACGTATTTATTTTTGTGCAGTTTAATTGATGTAAACTTTTACTAATAATAACACATTTATATAATATGTTTATTGACGTCAGTTAATTAACTGTTATTGACTATAATTACTAGGTTTTCATTCCATAATTATATTTGTCAAAAAATACATATAACTTGAATCACACTGCTGATGTATAAACCTTTTCTTAAATGATGGTTATTTCCATATGTTCTATCCGAAAAAAATTACCGTAACTAACTCAAATAATCATCAAATAAACTAAATACTAACAAAAAATCACTTCATCTTTTACAAATTTTAATAAGACATCACGATACATTAAATCCGCCTAGCCACGAAAAAACCTCATGCGAAAAAAAAAACTATCATTACATATAAATATAACACTAACTATTCGAACAATATTTACCTTTACACTAGACTTTTTACTCTAGGAATATATAAGAATTTAAAAAAATAATAAATCTTACAGCTATAAATGGTATCAAATTAGATATGTGGGTATAATTTTTATATATCTCAAAATTTTGTATCTTGTTTTTGATAACTTAAAATTTTGAGGTATAAAATCATTACTAAAATTACTTAAAACTGAGGTGAAAGAAATGCTGCCGTAGTATATAGTCCTGACATGATGTGTAACATATTAAAGAAATTATTAATTCTGACAATACAAATTTAGTTCTTACACCTTATTACGTTATATTTCACTTAAATTAACCTTAAATTAGTTCCTATTGTTTAGCCCGTTTCAGCCGATAAACGTTATTTACCGCTTCGAGAATTTAGTGAATATTCTTAATTTCATAAATTTGGAGTCGCATATTTTACCATTTCCTAGTGTACAATTTTTAGGCAGATCGACATTGCATATGTACCAGTAATTATAGTTATTGTATGTAGCACTTTCTTCTGGGAAGTCTGAATAGCTTTATTTTAGATTTACAAGCGCAACGTTGAGTTTGATGTAATATGTCTACACTGTTACTGGCTTACTTGTTTATAAATCAAGAATTCATTATGTACTGACAACTCAAATTTCTTACTAAGTAGTCAGTACAACTTTCTTTATATAATGTGTAATTCTACTTTTTTCTTCTTCAAATTATGTTATTTTTATTAAAATTTCACATCCAGATTGATTCAAATATAATTTATCGTAATTTTATATGATAATACTTGGTTGTTTATTTTTACTGGCGCTAATTTACAGTTAGTAAAATTGTATGTACGTATTTTTTTATTTTGTTTTGTTTGATTTAATTCGCTATTTCCTTCCAGTTAATAAATTCATCTACTGCCAACTTCAATTTGTTTGTTGCATACTAAATATTTTTATCAATCACCAATAAAGCTATGTCATTTGCATAATTTGTCGTTTATACAATCTCGTTCTAAGGTAAATCTCTCTTAATCAAAAATACTTCCTTGAGATACTCCGTGTGATATCTACTCTAGTTCAGAATATTCACCATTATATTTTATAGGGAAATATCAATAATTTAAAAAATTCTATTTATTGTGTAGGCCTACGACAAACACCTATTCCAGACCATATCGAATGCCGATGTAACATCAAGGAAGATTTCAGCATAAACCTTCTCTCTCGAAAGTTGTTGCAATTACATTGAAAATAAGGTGAACATGGTAAATTTTAGAATGCTTGGGTCTAAAACTAAACTTGTGCAATGCAATCAGTTGCCTTTCTAGTATTTCAAAATTAGACTTTTATTAAATAAGTTAAATATTAGAATTTGCCCCTAACCACAATCACTAGAAACTTTAAATAAAACACAATTATCTGATTAATTGTTCTTTACTAATTATTTTATGTTCTTTATTATAATTGTGATTTATTTAAAATTTGTAGTGATTGTGGTTAGGGGCAAATTCTAATCATTATTGTGAATTTTATCACAGTGCTCAACAAGATTGTATAATAAATCAGTTGTTCAATTATTTTGACATAGTGAGTATTGAGGAAATAGGTCGACATAACGTTATTTATTGAGTAACTTTTCTGATGAATATCACCTCTGAATTTATGCAATGTTTCGGTACATAACTTAGTTTCAAACAGAAGTTATTATTTGTTGAATTTTGATCAATGCCACTTTAGATCAAAGAAATATGATGTCCCTAACATCAATTCTCTCGTTTAAATTGACACTTTTGTTTGTATTTTGCTGTGTAATGAAGTACAGACACTCTGAGAGTCTTTTCCTAGTATAATAAAAGCAATTTTTTTATTGATTTGACATTTTCAAATTTTTTAATCTTCACTCTAATACAGTTATTAAAATAAAGTAAAAAAGATTCGGAGATATAATTTTAAGAATTCGAAACTCTTGGGATTTTACGTTAATTTGTTTATTTTTTACTAAGAAATTTAATATTACATTTTTTGATGATCGCCCAATTATTATATAATCGACGTAAAATAAAGAAAGAAATTAAAAATATTAAATATACGATTTTGTGTCGTAAAAAAAGATAAATTTAATATTTTATTTCTTCGTTTTCGACATATTCAAATTTATTATTTTTAAATGGTCGGCGTTTTAAAAATAAATTCTTGTAGACTTGTTAAATGAAAATAAAAATAAGAAATACCCGAAGGAAATCGGAAGTCAATATTTAATTTATATCCAAAGTTTTGCAGTTGATTTTGTTTTACAAAACGTAAAATGAAAAAAATAAGAGTTTTCTGACTTATACTTGAAACACGTGTTGAAAGTTACATCCTTTCTTCCTGAAACACAGCACATACAAATTTGTTAAATTTATTTCAAAAAATACAACTATATATATATAGCTTATATTATATATAATATATAATATATACAAAGCTTATATATAATATATGCTTTATATTGTACAGGCCTATATGTGTGACTAAAAGTGCTCCCTCAGGTGAAAGATACTGTATTCACCATGAGCAAATGGTGCACATTCAATATCCTGTTATATATCTACCACCACTCTAAAGTCCTTTCTTTGCATCTTGTAAGCCAACTGTCACTTCTATTATCAAATCTGATCTGTGCAGGAACATTATTTGACTGTGTAAAATTCTCTCTCTTGTAATATTGTATTTCCAGAAAGAAAGAGTTTTTTACAATTTCATTTTAACGTCCCGAAAGTTATATGCTTAATTTTTATTATTGTGACACTCTAGACTATAACTGTTAATGTTTTTTCTTGTTAATTAAAGGTAAAAACTTTTAGGTCATTATAGACCTCTTGACAAATTTAAAAAAAAAAACAACAAAACAATCATAGCCCTTTAATACTCTTGTACGGTTAGGGTCGGAAAAAATAATTTTTTGTCAAGAAAGCTCTGATAGAAAATACGATAGAGAGAGATGTAACTCAAGAATATATGATAAAAGCTGTAGATCAAGTTGACAAGTTGATCAAGTTAAACAGCAATGCACTCAAAATCATCTTATAAGATATATTTTGGATTTAAAACATGATGATTAAGTCATTTTATATTGTAAGCAGTTTTTTCTATTAAAACCTTATTTAGAAATTTTACATGTTAACTATATTGCATGTGTTCTTCAAACTGGAGTCTTGACCTACTTGGCAAAAAGTATGTTTTTCCATAAATACTATGATAACAAGAAAGTTGTCAATAATACCAATTATACCTAAGCTTAGAATTTTTTTTATAACAAATATTTGATTGTATCGGCGTGTCATTTATGGAGCTCGTTTCCAGATCCCCTTAAATCCATCGATAGCCGTGTCCAATTTGTAAAATATCTTAAACCGTATTACATGAAATAAACCTGGACGTAACTTGGGGTGTGCGAAGAAAGGATTATCTATATAGATTGTATGATGTTTGTTGGATTGTACGCTTGAATCTTTGTAAGTATTTTATACCAAGTTCAAATTATTATTTTATTTTAAAATTGCTTTAAAAAAAATATTTGTTTTAATTTCCATCTTTATATTTGTAATGCACATGTAAGTTAATTTGTAAAATTGTCTTTAAAATCTTGTCTTGTTTCTTTAAATAAATGTTTTTCAATGTTTTGTCTCTTGGTTAACATTTTAGTTGTATTTTCTTAATTATGTATTTATTTTGAAGCAATTAAGTGGCAGGGAGCAACTGATGGTCATAATTTCCTACCAAAATAAAGTCAATAATTCATTCCTACATTCTCTCTCACTCCACTTACTTAAGTGATTTTTACGTGACCAGTTCCTAACCATTTGTAAACCCCTGCTAGGACCACTCCTTTGTCCCAAAACTGTCATTATAAGTTAAGGAGTACAAATGAGGTCAATGATCGGATCCTGTCAAATTCATCCATCTCGTCATTATCCTTAATTCTTCAATATTCCTTCATCCACATCAACATGATGTCTTTCACCTATTAAATCGTGAAGACTGCTTATTAATATAGATGTTACTTAAAATCATTTCACTTGTTTCAAAATGTTTGAAATATATATATTTTCGTTAATGTATATTTCATTAAATATTAAATAATTGTTTTTGTTTTTAATTAGTTATTTTTTTTTAAATTTGTGAGCCAATTTTTCCTATCTAGTATACAAAATATGTATATAAATTTTGAAATCCAAAAAATTGTCAACCGCCGTTTTCTGTCTTATCTTCGTGGCTTGAGGTTCCTGAGGTTCATGGGCGCAGGGAACCGTAAATGTTATTGTAACTTGCCCTCCAATCATTGTCGTTGTCGTCGTTGTCTTCATGGTTTGAACGAAAGCCCGATTGGGGTAAAAAATAAGTAGAACTATGAAGTTTATTATGACGGACTATATATTGTACTTATATAGAACCCTATTAAAATTTAGAATACAGAATTGAAAATAAAAAAATAGCGTAAATTTTACATTTTTCTCCATATATCGTGTGTTGTGTATTCAACTTATAACATACTAAATTAAACACTTTTTCTTTTCAATTCTGTACCAACCACACATCTCTACTGATAACAAAGTTATAGTAAACAATCAAATTTCAAATCCTAAGCTCCCAGAATTCAGTTGAAAATTCAACTCTTATTTTGTAAATCCATCCTTTCCATTTAATTACATCCTACCACCCAATTTATCAAATCTCTTGGAGTTCCGAAATCTCATTTATAAAACTTGTGATTTTTAATAGTGTAGAAATAAATCTTTATTTCTATTATTTATCGTGTGATCTATTTCTACTGGGATAATAAGAGTGGTGAAGTAGTAACCCAATGAAACATACAAAGTCATGAAGACTTTAACTTACTATTTAAGAGGACGCGTTTTAGACAAATAAATTCAAAGATGTCATGCCTTACATCAATTTGAATTATTTCTTATATTGACTCGAAACTTAAAAAAAGTACAAAACTATTATTATATATAATTTATAATATATATATTATTTAAATATATATTATATATATATATATATATATATATATATATATATATATATATATATATATTCATACTCTCGAAATATAAAAAAGGGACAATATAGAGCGGTATTTATTGTCATCCTGTGGCTGATCTCTTTTTAAAACTATTTTGTTTTCTTGTACAAAACTTTCTTATCTCTTTGCGTGTATTGTGTGTGTGTGTTGGTTCTAAATATGTTGTAATAATGATGCGCTAAATAAGTTCCTTTCATGCAAGCAATGCAACCATTTTATTTCAACTTGTTATTTTTATAAAATAATTTTATACAAGTGTCAGTAGAACTAGTCTGTCCTTCATTTATTAGATTTTTTTATTCTTTAAATATTTGATTGTTAACACCCCAAACAGGTTTTAAACTCAGAATGTATGTTGTTGCCGTAATATTTAGTAGTATTATTAGTTTAAACTTTATTGCATTTAAATAATTTTAATAGTGTAGTTTAGTTTTTTATTTAGTACACGTATACAGTATTGTAACAGAAGCCACAAAAAATTCATATGTAAATGAGATATATCTAAAATAACTTTTATAAAGCCGTCTTGAAGTGTTTCCGGTAAATTCCATCTCCAGATTCTATTCTAACCATTTTCTAAACATCTTCCTAATTTCTATTTCGTTTCAAGTGTTTCCTTTTCTCTAATGTAATCAATTTAAATACAATTAATTTCTTATTATTGACAATTTAATCTTTTATAATTATTAATTTGGCAGTAAAAACTGGGACGATCTTCAAAAAATAGTTGATAAAAGTTGGTTAGATACACATTTGTTTATGTTAAATATTTTTTAAATAAAATTTATGATATATTGCTACGGGATGAAACTAAATCTTGACTATATAAAATCAAATTTCTTAAGTTGGAAATTAAATAAAAATCTCTACTCTCTTAGCTTGTGCGCATGTGAAGAAGTTCCATTCCCTACGACTATGTTGTGCCGGGTCTCGTAACTATGCAGATGTAACATTTTCTATAAAGGTCAAGTATCGAAATTATATTTATGATAATAAATTCCCAATTTGTCATAGTGGAGAGGTCTGGTTTGTACAATTCAAGAAGAATGAAAATCGGGAATGTTATCCCTAATTTAGTTTGTTATAAGTTAAATAACCTAAAAAACAGTTAAAGAAAAAACTATTTAAAATTACCGTCATTTAGATATTTCCAATTAGATTTTCAGCTGAATAACAATAGGGTTCTAAGTAAGTACACTATAGTCCCCCACGCCAAATTTAATATTCTTATTTTAATTTTTGTAAATGATATCTTGCTAGCAAACCGACTAGATGACGACGGACGGGCGGCATGTCGAAATCACTTTTTCGGTAGGATAAAGATCAATCAAACACAGCAATTGAAATTTTTAGCTATTACAATATTCATCTTTTAGATATTATAACGGGTAACTATCATGCCACAATTTAATCAAAATAGTAATGCCAAAACATTTCTCAAGATATTTTTTTAGGGTGGGGAGTGTAGAACCTTACACAGATAATTGTATAGACATACTCAATAATCACTTTTAGACATTATAATCTTTTATTTTTTATAGTTATAGGTAAACTACAGGAATACTAATTGCTATTGCAACATGAGTTTCCAAACTAAATACAACACATATTTAGTTACTAATTATCATTGCAATATAAATTACTAAAATTGAGGTTTAGTAACATACCTACCTATTTGCACGACTTCATTTCTTGTTAATTCCACTTACGACAAAATCATATCAAAATGTTTGCTGGAAATCAGTAAACATGGTGCCGAGAGTGTTGTATACTGCAATCGATGAAGTATATAATAAAATGTTTCTTGCACAGTCTTCATTTGTTTAGTTCTTGTTTGTTTTTGTTTACTCCACTTCTATTTTTATTGTTTCTTATGTTACCAAATGTAATTTACTTTTTTTAGTAACGATTTGTCCCCACGGATAGAGTTTTTTTCCATTAGGACCCTAATCCAGTGATTTTCGAAAAGGGTTTTTGTTTAATTTTAAGTTTATTTTTACATATTGTGTATGCTATTATTTTTATAATTTTGTTTTATTTTTGTGAATTATCTTTTACGTTGTGTTTAACGAGAAATCAATAAAAAATGTATACCAAAAATTGCATTTTCCTAATCCTTCAAAAGGTTTACTAATGTATTTTGAATTGCATAATAAAAATTTAATAGAACCCTAAGATTGTCTGAGGTATTATATTGTTATATTTTTTGAAAAAAATACAAATTTGTTAATTATTTGATAACTTATTGAAAGTATTTATTTTTGAATTTTCTATTATGTAAATTTTATTTCACTTTTTTTTTTCAGGAGCGTATTTAAATATTCCAAAATATCACGTTTTACTTTTCAATTTTTGTTGTTTCGCCTTGTAAGCTAACATGCCTTGTAAGCCTTGTAAATTAATACATGCATGTAGTACAATAATATTAATATATTTTAATTATTGCTAATATAATATTTTTAACATTATTGTTGCAAGGCATCATACAGATAATACAACAACAAAATGAAAGTAATTTGTAATTTTCTTACCATCTTGGTAACTTTTACATCTCGTTAGCATTCTTCCTTTAAACTGAATTACCATCTTCAAGTTAACTACATCGTATACGACTCCCTCATGACCGTTAGACTTTACATTTTGACGTTGTTTATTTAGACATGATTTAAGATAATGGTTTAGTACATATAGAATATTAAAATATCTTGGAACTTTTCATAATAAATTGTACATTTTGTTTACGTAGCATAGACTATTATTATATAGGTAATACGGTTTTTGTAATAAAGTTTTGAATCGATCACGGAGACACATTCAAAATACATGTATACATCTTACAGGTTAGTGTTTGCCTTTTTGCCACCTTTTATTTCAAGATAAGATAGTTTTATTAACTCAAAATGATTGTTTATTTATGATTATGTGAGTAGACTGATATAATATTATATGATTATAAAATTAAGCTATTAAATTTGTGAAAACATAATTAGAGTGATGTTTAAATATTATTAACACTAGAATCGAACTCTATATTAATGTAGAGGGGGGGGACTGACATACTTATTTCAAATTTTATATATTTATACAATTAATTTTATGTTAATTCATATTTTATTAACTTTATATTACTATTTGTTCTGTAAGCAGTGGACATGTCGTCTTAGAGTTTATTACATTCAACCCTAAATCCCCCAGGCGCTAATTATAGCATATACTGACGTGGCATTCCCCAAGACATATAGCTGGATATGCAGTTTTTTCATGTAGTCTTAGGTTAGATCACTCTATTTCACCTTTTCTATGAAGTCTCTCTTATAATAAGCCGATTTGGTTTTTGTTAAACGGTCAATTTATCGGATTCAATAGTTAAGTTAATTGATTTAGTGATTCAGTTATACACATATATTTATTATAACGCTTTCACAACTTTACAGTATAACACAAGAATATTACAGTATGTTTTGATACAAGAATTTAAATAACACGCTTCGATCCAATATCTAAATCTATTATTATGGTGGTTTTAATATTTCTAACCCATAGCAATAACAATTATTGTGACAAGAAATTGAATTAAACTAATCTCTCTCCATAGAGTGTTCGTATAGTTCGGCCTATATGGTTTCAATATAATTAAACAAATCATACACGAAGTTTGCTCATCTTTCACACTGGACTCTGGTCCTTCGCGATACTTGGTTCCCTGGATTATTCTACCGAAGAACGGTTGACTATCTCGCTTTCTTCTGGCTTATACTAAACGCGTTTAGTAGTTTTCAAAGTCAACAGTTTCCAAACTTTTTCACTTTAAGTCAGCAAAATTATTCATCCTCTTGAGGGATCTTACTACTTTAGGGATTTAAAACAATTCAAGTTTAATTATATAACCTAATTTACTAACTTCATTTCTAAAATCTCCCTTGACCAACTCGTGTTATTATACGACTCTAAAGCTATTAGAATATCCAAGGTATATTTAAATACACTTTTCTTCTTTTTTTTTAAGGCGATGATTTTTTGTCTTTATACGAGTTGAAGAAAAAATACTCTGGATGAAATACTTTGCAAAACTACTTTACACTTGAATAAAGCACCACTGTTAAGAGAGAACTAATAAATGTTTTAAAGAGTGTCTAGCTTCTAAGGTTTTGATTGTTATTTGCCACTATTGGGATCACAATATTAGGTAAACTGTACCTAAAATGATGATAGCCACAATTTTAAAATAAAAATTTATCGCAATTGGTGACTTGATTTATATTTTAATATAATTCATATTGTTATATATTATATACGACTTACATAAAATATTATCCCCTTAGGGGCACTTTGTAGAGAGTACCGACTTGGCAATCTCGAAAGACCCTAGCTGTTTCTACACCTTATTTCACGTAGGGTTATATTCTTTTCTATCAAACCTCTCTTGATCAAATCTTGTTTCTTCTTACTCTGAAGCTATTAGAATATTCAATTTATCTCAATTACAACAAATAAAAAATTTCATTGTAACTTTTAGTTTTTTTACGACATTTTAATGCAATTGAATCACAGTTTTTTTAAATAATAAATGGGTTTTATATGATTATATTTGTAGAAAGTTTTTGACTCAACTAACTTTAGTACAACATGAGACTTCAGGTAGCTTGGTATTTGAAGAGTTTAAAAAAATATGTATTTTGTATCCTGCGTTCATTAATGTTTATTTTACAACGTTGATTTTGACATTTAACGGATCAGTTTACTTGTAAAGTAGTGTACTGGCCACAGCATCAATTTAAAGAAATTAAATATGACAAGATCTTGTAGGAATCTAATCTATTCTAATTATTGAGAGTTGAATGTCTTAATATTCTCAGAACTCTAACGGAATTAATCTTCCATAAACTTCTTTTAAACTTTATAAACAGAAGTTTATCATTTTCTACAGTCATTATACTATTTTCAAAATGAAAGAACGTAAATTATGTTATTTACTAGAGCACATTGGGAATAGTTTTTTAAAAATAATTTACCGCAATGCAAAATCTAAGCAGATTAAAATGTCGTTGACTCTCGGATTTTCAATCTCAGTTGAACTATAAACATGTAGCTGAGCTATAAAAAAAAAAACATCATAAATTGCTCTAATAGTATATCATTCACTTCGTAAGAAATTGGAGGAAGTGATTTTAAAAATTAAGACATAATAATGAAAAGTATTTATCTGTTTTATAATAAGGAGTAAAGTAAAACGTCATTGTCTATTTTTGGTAGTAAATATAATTTGAAATTAAATATTTTATTTCAATTTGTAAAACATATTTTTGACTTTAGACAATTAAATTCAATGAAGATAGTGTGTGAGTTCTGGTAACCTTTATTAAGAAGCAAAGGTTTGGATATTTGGAAATAATATTCAGTATAATTGTAAAACATTTGACCGTCGGTTTATTCTACAAGTACGAAAGTTAAAAAGAAATTTAAAAGGCTAACCCAGTGATGTTTAAAAACAAAACTATAGCCATTACAAAATATCTATATATACTCGTATTCCGCTATTTTTCCAATATCATGGATTGTTCTAATAGAAGGTCTAATACATCGAGTAATAATATAGTGTAAGCCATTCGATTTTTTAGACAATTACCATAAAATTATGATTTTTATTTTCTATCGACAACTCTGTTATTACTCAGCCTAAAGAACAAATAAATTAACTGTAGTGTTACTACACTTTTTACACTAGTTTTAGTTAAAATTGCATCTGAATTTGATTCAGATTCATTTATTACATACAACATTCCTCACAAAAACAAGTGCACTGTCAATCTTAGAATACAAAAGAAAAATGTACATTTTAATACATTGACTTTGAAAAATAAGAAAAATCATCTCTAGAATATGATTGAAATTGCTAATTTTGTAAACATCCAAGTGCTTGTGGCTCCTAAACGGGTTAAAAATATTAGAAAAATACCACAGAATAAAAACTCCTAAATATTACATTAATTCTAAAATCGCTATAAATAACCGGTTTCTATTTTTTTTAAATACAAACTGGACACCATATTGGAAAAATGGCCGTTGATATAAAAATTACGTAATACCTCTTGTTTTAACTCGAAAAATTCTGGCGTTACCTTTTAATGTTTATTTGTAACTATTATAAGTTTCGAGTAAAAGAGCGGCGAACCTGTTTCAATCACCATTACTTTAAATTTATCTCCGATGCCAGCTTAAGAGACTCTACTTACATGTCAAAAAATATCTTCAATGTATTTGGTGACTGGTTAAAATCTAATCTTTCGTACTTATAGACTAATGATGTATACCTACACATTGGAGCTTCTATTGTAAAAGGTAACTCGTTGGTGTCCTAGTTTGTAACCTAGCACGTAGACATTGAAGTCGATTCAAGCGTTTGTTTCATTCCTTTTAAATTATCTTCTATACGTGTTTCAGAGAATTATATGTAACTGGTCAAACATTCTTTGCCGATTTTTACGCAGGTATGTTAATTTTGAGTTTTCTACCCCGAAAAATATCGTGTAAGGACTTATGACCGTACGTCGTTCGTGAAGTCCAATAGGTCGCGAAAGAGTGTACTCATTTAAATCAAACTTCAGCCATAGCTTAAAACTTGGTGTTTACTTAAATTCGGTGGTAGCTTCTATAAGAACTGTTTTCAAATAAAAAAAATATGATTTTTCAAAATCTGTACTGACGCTGTTGATCAAATTTTATTAAAATATAACTTTATAGTTCCAAACAAAGTATAAAACATGTTCCAAAAAAAATACCAGGTTTGGGAGTCTACGGTAAACATACAAAAACGGTTATGAAGCTGTTATAAAAGCATAATCCTTCATAATTAGCTCAACCGATTTTGTTCAAATTATGATTCAATGTCCAGACTGGGGTACTGAAGCGCACTTGAAAGGAAATTAAGATTCAGAAATGATTGGTAATTTCAACGAAATATGATTTGCACTTACGGATATTTTATAACACAAACGAAACAAGTTTAGACTATATTATTTTAATGTCATTTTGTTTATATATATATATATATATATATATATATATATATATATATAATTTGTTTACACCTTTTCAAAAAATTTAATGCCCCTCTTTTATACCCATTTATTTTTCGGCGAGGTGGAAACATTTTAATGACTTAGTGACGCAAAATATTTACGATATTAATTTCTCGACACCAATAATGTTGTCTAAAAACATTGTAACTACCACGAGGTATCATAATGTAGTACATAAGCGCGTGGTCCGATAAAAGTTATGAAAACAATCAAAGTAACTACACTTCCAGATTCCTGCTAGGCTACCTATGCATATCTAGCCCTACTGTGTATTACAGAACAATGTAACATAGCCATTTAAATGCGCTTCTCCTGTTCATTTAATAATGTATTATATTATACAAATAAAAAATGAAAGATATTTGTTATTTCAAAGACAGCAGAAAAATCCCTGTAAAATTAACGCTTTTTTCATTACATATAAATTCTCGTACAGTTCTCAGTTTTCCAGGAATTCCAGGTCCCTGGACACCCTGAAAATCATTTTCGGCAATTGAGGAAAATTGTGCGTTCAAGTAGCGCTACTGTGTTCTTACTCATAAATAAATATTGATATATATTTTCCCCATTTGATTAAAGGGTGAGGTACCTAACCAGTAGGTAACCCACAACCAACTAGGAATTACTATGTATTTAGGTACGCCCTAAATATAAACTAAATATAGTTCTGATATAAGGTAACATTGTTACTGTAAGTCAGTAACGAGTGTATGAATTACTCTCATGGACGTAATTTCCTTAAATAATTACTGAAATATCAAATTATGGCGTGAAAGTGTGTACAAATCAAAAAGCATCTTATAATTTCTTTCATGAAGTATTCTGTTAGATCGAGTCATCCATATCCCCTATCTGGTTTTTCTTGACCAAACTTTGTTCTTTCTGAACCTGGAGCTACTAGAGTATTCAAGGATTAGTTGTCTTTATTTTATCTTCTATTTTCATAAAGCGATGATGGCCGGAAAAGGCAAAAGAAATGTATTAGGAGACAACCTGGGTGGATAAATTAAAAAAAAAAAAAAAAAAAAAAAACTTAACTCACTGACAGAAGGAGATGATTTTGATTCACAATTGTTATCTGATGTTGAGGCCAAGAAACCAATGCCATAAATGAGGGAACAAGAATATCAATAACATCAATGTATTATAAACGTGTTTCTTCCTTTATAAATCATATCTACTGAACATATGTTATTATTCCTTGCACTTTTCAGTTCTAGAGAGTCAGACTTTTAAGTTTCAATTCAATTATGATGAAACATGTACTAAATTACGCTTGAACAACGATTTGATCAATTATTTGAATTTTTAATAATTTAAAAATTATGTTTTATTAAGATGAACTGTATGTTAATATTGTCGGTTGAAAATTCCTACGTGCAAATAAACTATTGTTTACTTATGAAATCAAAATGATACTTTTTCCTATTATTAATGAAAACAATACAGTAATAAGTTTAGTTTCACTGGTAGAGTATTTTTCATTGATTTCTGAATTACATATTTCTGACTAAGTTAATTCACAAATTGAAGTCAACCATCATAATACTACCTCAGGCCCTAATTTTTCAAAAATATGTTAAAACCTTAAATTGTTGAACTTTTATTATTTTTTCTCCAATCCTCAAAAAAAACTCTTTATTATAATAATATGCAGAAATAATAGGGCTATATTACAACATCAGCTGTTATTTTTATTGCTATTTATTTGTTGCTTACCAACTAGTTTTCTCATTTTTGACTCTTTTCAAACATGTAGTGAGTGGTAAACTTATAGTAATTTACAATTTTTTTTTTTTCCATCATGACTTTAATTACACAAACACGCTTGGCGTCGATTCAATGTTATTATAAATATGATCGGAGTTTATCAGCCGAGTTAAGAAAGTTTCATCCTCCCAACGGTTTGAGTGTAATCTCAGATATAAAGCTTGTTAGTAATTTTTCAATGTCTGCATCCTTTTGACACATCGAGTCCACCTTTCATTTTAAGAGAGGAAATTGATGTAGCTGATGTCTTAAATGAAAAGCTGTTTCCCCCCCCCCCTTCTTTCTTCTAATAACACCTGAATACAGAGTGTAGCATCAAGAGTAAAGACTACTGCTTCCACAGGAATAAAACGGCGGCCACTATGAACACTTTAACTTTTGTCATCAACTTTTCAAGTTAGAATTTGTGTTAATTTTAATTTTTTTATTGAATCTTGGTTAGTTCCAAATGAATTTATGTACTTTCCCTTTTAAGAAACAAATAAACTACTAAATAACGTTTTAACATACTTTTGAAAGATCCGGTAAATTTTATTAATACAAAAAGCCTTATGTTAATGTCATTGTTATTTTGCCTTTATAACATTGATTCATAATTATAAGAATGCATTTATAACAATTGTTGGGAGATAGTAATTGTCTATTTTAAACTTTTTAAATATTTTCGTTCGGTAAATCTCACTGTGGAATAAAGTAAATACTACGATATTAACTTTTGTAATATTTGAAAGTTTCCGATCCTGAAACAGATCTATTTCCCCAACTAGTTCAAGACACAAGTAAACAAGTTTGTTACATTTCAAGTTTTGATGTAAGGTTTCAGGTTAGACAACTCAGAAGTAGATAGATCATACCTACTAAGATTCCTAACTTATCGATGAGAGTTGATTTATTAAGTTTTTAATAATACTTTATAAATTAAAACTTTCATTTTAATATTGTATTTGTTTCAGTTTATTATTATTTTTTATATATAATATTTCGTTTTCCCTGGCAAATGTTCAAATAATCTGTGTACCCATTTACACAAAAAAATTTAAATTAAAAAAAAAAAAAAAATGACAAGACAGCTCTGAGTGAAAATATACCAAATAATCTAGTATGTTAAAATCAATTTAGGCTATTTAATTAAACATTTTAAAAAGAAATTGTAGTTATAAATGATACCATTATGAAATCAATAGGCAATTGTTCTCATAAATATATTTTAAAATTTATTCACAAACGATAATTTATTTTACATAACTTTGTTTGAATCGTTACACTTAGAATAATTAAAATATTTTTTCTGGCTTTACAAAATGCATAAATAAATAATAAGGAACATTTTTAGAAAACAAATTTATTTTTAAATTTTTCTTTCTTAACTTAAAATTTTTAGTTACTAAATTAATAATAAAAATAAAGTAAACGTCTAAAAATTTAGCTAAAACTGAATAATACAGTCATAATTTACATTGTTTAAAACTTTAAATATGCCAATACAATATGAGCGAAATCGTTTCTTCAGTGGAGGTACTCCAAGTACGATCTAAAAAAAGATAAGTAAGATCTCAATACATAGATTTCTATAAAAATGACAACATCATTTTTGTTATAGAACATATTTCCTTTCATGAGAACTCATTTTCATTACAATATTTTTAACAAAATATTTTAAAACTTATAATTTATGAACATTCTTTATGTTCAGCAGAATTAAGAACGAATGTTTTTCTTCCGCAGATGCGTGTAAAATGTTTATTTATTATGATGGAAGAACCAAGTTAACACGATAATTCCCACCTTCGCATTTCTATTTATACGATCCTTGCTTCGTTTTCTAAACTGATGAAAGATGTTTCCGTCAGTTTTGGCCAGATGTATTTTATTTGTCATTCTGTCAGATTGTTAAGTATGTGCGCTTTCATGTTACGACTTGAGGAATATTAAATATTATAAAGGACAAATAGCAATCATTTGAATTGAGCAACACTTGTTAAATTTCAATCACTACACAATTTCCACAATAAACTGAAAATTGTTTTTTTTTTATATATACATGTAATTTTATTTATAAGAATATAACGTTTGAATGACGTCAACTTTACTTCTAACATATACTAAGTAGAGCTGACTTAATTCGTAGATTTAAAACAGAAAAGACAAAGAGACAATTTAATAAATTAACTAAAAAAACATAATGTTCCATAACTAAGTGCAAAAATTGAAGAAATGATTCTGTGCATTAGTAAAACAAATATTAAATATATTTTTTTCCAAAACGCTTATTTTTCCAAATATCCACCATTTTGTTTTCTTACGAAACAAATTTAAAATAGAAAAGACGTAAAGTTCAAATTTAGTATATGCGATTTATGTCTTAAGTTTTTTAAGTGTACAGAATATAAAGAATTCGTTTGTTTATATTTTTTAAATGGTGGCCGTTTAAAATATATAATATAAAATATCACGAAAACACTTAACTTTAAAAAATAATCACATGTGGGAAAAACCCCAAATGGCGCCTATTAAATTTGTTTCATAAACTTCGATTATTGTAATCTTTTCATGCAGAGAATGAAACGTTTAAGGATAAAATACCTACAACACTAAAGCTTTCTTAACCAATAACAGTGTTTAACAGAGACCGATTGAAGCAATAGTAACAAAGACAAGTGATAATAACCCTAGTCCTAGTAGCGCTATGGTCGCAAGATAATACAGAGTGATTATTGTGAATCTGAAGCCGAACGTAAGTTCACTATTCTTTATAACTGATTTGGAAATTATTTATGAAAATAATATAAATATAACTAACTGAACAAAGATGAGAATATTACATCAACATTTTTGGCTTTTGAGTAATTAAATACAATCCACATGAGGTTGAATGTATGTATAAAAAAAATAAAATAAAACACCTCACAAGATATTAGTAAGATTTACATAATTGTTAACAACACTATTTTAGTGTTACAATTTGGTTTGTAAAAAATTGATTATTGCCCATCTCTATGTGTGTGAATACTTATTTCTAAATATTTAAAATTCCACATAATCAAAATACCTCACACGTACATAACACTATTTCTAGTACAGACATTTTCTTTATATAGATTCATGAATGATATTCCTGTCAGAGTGTGCTAATCATAGAAATAAACAAACATTTCATTCATAACAATTGATATATATTAAACCATTTATAATAACATGAAACCGATTAACGTACGTAATAATATGAACGTATTCTAGGAAAGATTTATAATCCTTCCGATAGTAATTTAATTAGGGCAGGTAAATATTTTACAACGTAGACATTTCATAATTGCATAAACTTCAAATTATATTCTGATTTTATTGAGTTTATTGTCTAAGGGACTAAACCAAGACACCTGACATCCAATCCCTTACTGTATTTAAAAAGTGTGTATAGTGATTATTATTAGTTACCAAGTACATGAAGTAAGCTGGGTAATCGTCAAACTTCGACCACTTTTTGTGACTGAATTTGACGTTTTATAGCCTCAGGAAACATAATTTTTTTTTGACATCCCGTCGTCTATACGTAAACGTTGCCCTTATCTTTTGTATTTAAGTACCATAGCGGCACCAAATTTAATATGGGTACCTGTAATTTAAATTTGGGGAACGTAGTGTCTTAATAGGATCACTACATTTTTCATTATAATTCGGAAAATTCCAATTGAAAATGTCAAAACGACAGCCATTTTAGGCATTTTTTTTTATCTCGCGTAATTTCAACAAAAATCTAAATTATATATTTCAGACCTCAATTGCAAATATAATGTTACCAAACCCACCTCTTTGCGATGACAATTAGAGAATTTATTGTCATATAGTTCATTTCGAACGCTTACATCTCAAGAAAAAATGTGATAATCGTTTAATGTACTGTTTGTTTATGTTCAATAATTTTCATGATACAAACAAATATCTTATCCAGTTTACCTAAAGATTATTTCGCTAAGTATATAATAATATAAAGTTATAACAGCTGATTATGTAAATTAGCTTTAAAGACAAAGATTTACTAATTTTAGCCTAAAACAGGTATGAAACATTTTGGAATGGTATTTCAACTTAACATTGTTAAACTGTGCATCAACCTGATTTAGTCAATGAACTTCTAGAATTTATTTTTTTAAACTACGAAGTATTGTGTTAAATATAAAATTATCGTCATTGCGAAATGAGTTTATAAATGTTTTAGTTTAGACAGCAAATCACACCTAGATTAAGTCACTCTCGAGTGTTTTTATTCGTACAGATAGCAGTTATTAAAAATATAAACTGTTCGATTTTAAATCTTTTAATCTCTTGTAAATATTTTTACTTGCAAAGTTTTTGTTGCAATATGGACTGACATAACGAAGTGTGTAAAATAACACACTTTAATTAATATCCATTATTTGTTTCTGTAATATAAAATAATTGTTCGTCATACTGCTTCAAAAACAGCTCTTTTCAACACATGCATTGAGAAACGAAAGTTGTTCTTTTTCTTCGTAGGACCTAAACACATCAGCTAAGATCGAGGTCATCAGCTGTTACTTCGTTTATGCGAATTAAATAACGATTTTAAAAATCTATACAAAGAATCGATGCTATCGATTGTAAATAACCAATAAATCATCTGTAACCATCGATTTTAGTTCGTTGTTGTATATTGTATATTATTAGAGTTCGAAAAATGTCGGAAAATACAATAAATTATATGTAAAGTATATATATATATATCCAAAAAATATAAGAAAACTTATTATCAGCTAAATCTTAGAAATTGTACAAGGAATAATATAAGAAATTTAGTAACTGGTGTTTTAAACAAAGCGTGAATACTTCGAATGTACGTAGCTGATGAGGTATTATTACTGTATTTGCATAAATTAGCGAAGTGTGTAAGACCCTCTACTTTATGGAGTAAGTTTTACATGATAAAAAGCACTTAAGCTGTTAAAGAAAACGTCGACACAAGAAAGTTGAAGAGGCAAAACGTTTTTTGCATGCCTTATAAATCGAATATATTGACAGCTGAACAAATTGCCAAGTTCATGTTGGAAGCTCCAAACGAATTGTGGTTATTATATAAGGTTGTTTTATTTATTTTAATTTATATTTATTTTATTATTATAGAAGTGATGATCTCATAAATTTAAACATTGATGATATCTAAGACTGTGGACATCACTTGGTTCTCTTTCTTAAAGACGGAAAAACTGACAGAGTTTTGTTATTAGCAATGAAGGTTGTCCATTTAATCCTTGTGATTTGATACGTAAATATATTGCCTTACATGCACAATACATGAAAGACAAAAGGCTACTTATCGGGTATAGGAAAATTAAATGTTTTGCGCAAAACTTAGGAAAACGCATCATAAGTATCGTCCCACGATTGATTGCCCAATACTTCAATCTAAAATATCCTGAAAGTTAATTCTGGACATGCTTTAAGACGATTACCTGCCACCATGATAGTAGAAGGGGCGGAGATCTACTAACACTTAAAAGTCATGAAGGATGGCGTTCATCCAGCGTGGCTGAGCAACACAATTTCGCGTTTCAATCAAACTATTTAGTATAAGCAGAAACCAAACACAGTTACTTCCTCACAACAAAATATCAACTTGAACGAATGTGCTGAAAATAACAAAACATCGGAATATTATGGAATGTACCATCTTTTTGAAAATGGCCAAATTGAGCATTTCAGCAATTCAACAATATCCACAGTTAACACCAACATCCATAAGATAAAACCCTAAAATACAGTGGAATCATGACGGTATTTATGATAAAACAGCTCAACGGCTGTGTATATCAAAAACCGCTAAAAAAAGTCCTAAAATTAATTGTGCTATAAAATATATTGAAAAATGGCGGAAACTTTTTAAAATTTAATGGGTGAGTTGAAAAGGGGAAACATTCCACTGTTTTGTTTACTCAATTCACAGCTGTTTATTCGGGTGACTTGTATGCGTAAGCATGTAGTTATTAAGTCAGAAAACTCTTATATTTTTTTAATTATTTATTTTATTTATAATAAAATATTATTTTCACTATAAAAAAACTAGCTATTCCATAAAGTACAGTTAAGTTAGTTTAATAAAAACATAAACTAAAAACTAGTTTTAACTAAGTGTTTTCCAAAAAGTTACTAATAGAATATTTTCCCTTTTCATCTCACCACTTCAATTAAGGTGGCATATTTTTAAATCCCACCAAAAAGTATGGAAAGAACGTAGTTATTTTTATTGCGAAACGAGAAATTCTTAACTAAACATATAACACAGTGTTTTGCTTATTTAACAAACATCCAGAAACTTGTAGACAAAAACTAATTGCAAACTAAAGTGCAGAAAAACATGTTTAATTAAAGTTGATCAAGGAATAAACAAAGTTTAAATTAACTGTCACCATTTACAATTTTTTACAAAGATTAACAAGTTATTATTGAAATCAGTTCTTTATCGATAACCTGCATCATAATTTCTATGTTAGTCAGGGCATTAAAGGTGGAAAAAAGCGAATACTCAGACCCAGAGTGACTCTAGAAAGATTTACTTATACGATAGTTTATTTTGTTCTTTTTCTGTGGCGCCCTCTAGGATTTGCATCTTTTAGCCATCAAAATCGGAATCAGAGACCCAAGAAACATAAAAGATGACGTATTAGTTCAGAAAGGACATCCATTTATAAATATATTTCCCTCATTTCATATGTTCAATCGTCTAGCTTTCTAATTGTTTATAAGTTAATAATAAACTAAAAATGTTTTCAACTTTAATCTAGACATTCTAACCAACAAAATGATCTATCACATAAGTAAATACGTGTAGAGTCACTCAGTCACTCGATCAGAATAGCTCGACTTTAACGCCCTGACTATATATATAAATAAATAAATAAATAAATATATATATATATATATATATATATATACAGAAAGGTAATTTTATCTTTGCCATCATTGGCATCTCTTAAAATTTGTATCTCTTGAAAGACTATACAAGTGGAACAATAATTACTTTTTCATTGTAATTAATAATCAGTTTTGAAAACTTTTAAAAATGGACCCCTTTATCCAAAATAATTCACCATACTCAAAAGTAGAAACAATTAATATTGAATTACATTTTGGTTAAACCACAAATACAATCTTGTGTGGTATTATCAGTTTTCTTCAAAAGGACACTTCCGCTTTTTTGGTATTCATAATGGAAGGAAGATTTCATGGGAGGAACACAAAATTATAATCTTTTATTTCATTCCGGTATTATACAAAATCGTACTAAACATTTTTATCGAACCTATACAAATATTTTGAAATAACATATCAATTTCAATTTTAAACAATAAATATGATACAATTTTTCCGAAATTAGACTATTTCTAAATTAAGCCTAATTGATTGCAGAGGAAAGCGAATTGATTTTAATATACAGGAAAAATTATAAAGTAAAAACGTCCAACGTTTTTGTAAAGTCAATGTAAAAAAAAGTAATTATAAACAAATATTTTCAGATATATTTTACTAGTTTAATAATAAGAGCTTTCTGAAAGTTTAAATAAAAGTAATAACAAGAACTTGTAATGTAAGCTATCCTACAGTTTGAAGAAGAGCACAAACACTTTACAGTTGTTCCAGTTGGGAATATTAATTAAGTTTACAACAGTTATGTAAAAATATATTTTCAACTGAAATTGAATAGTTTGCATTGGAAACTTTAAATTGATAAGTTGGAAAGATGGATATAAATTTAAGTGGTTTGCAATTTGAAAACGAATCTAAAATTATTTACAGTTCAACTTTTTAAGATTTTGTAGAGTACAATGTAAAGTATGTTCAATTTTCTTCATATTATTTAAAAATACACCGGCGGCCCTCTGGGAAATTATTTTCTTGCAGTTGGCAATCCCCAGGAACCTAGTAGAATCTACACCTTTTCTCGCTTTGTATTGGTGGTTATCTTTATATTTCCTACCACGTCTCTCCTAAACAACTCTTAGTATTTTCCAAGTGTGACACTGTTATAATATTTGAGAACTTCGAATCTTTTTTATGTTCCTTTTCTCCCTCTTTTTAACCTGATTATTAAAAAAATATACAAATTAAATTGTCGAATTAGAATCCACAGGGACTCATCGTCCGTTAGTGTAGAGCGAGTGTAACCATATATTTTTACTACATTTATTAAACAATAAAATATTAACTAAAACAATAATACAACCATGCAACAAGCTATTTTAAATATAAGCTATTGCAGAAAACAAAAGATATTGGATATAAAACCTGGATGAAAAAAATACCACTCCATGTAATTTTTTTTAAATATTTAAAATAATTGAGTTCTGTTTTAGGCAATCTCATTAAGTGGGCCAACGTAAAAAAAAGCAAGGGTTTGGATTATTTTAAGTATGTGTCTGGGAATGGGGTTGCTCTAACATTTCAAATGACACTTATGAGTTTTTTATATCTCATAATTTTCAACCAATCTGTGAGATATGAAAGATATACACAATTATAATTACATTCTGACTATCGATAACTGGCAGAAAAATCAGTTATTTTATTTACAAATCTGGAATCGTAAGAAAGATCCACTCCAAAGGCAAGACAATCGATTTTTCTATATTTTGTTTCAATGTTTCAAATACAAGGTCTTTCGGGCATTCTCTTAAATCATAATTTAAAAGAGCTGTTAGTTCTGAATGCAGAAGACGACCAAACCAAACTTTGAAAACATGTTTGAAAAATTTTTTCACTGCATACTAGTACAGAGTGATTTATTTAAACATTTAATTTAAGGTAAAAAGATATTAAATGTCGTACATTTAGAGTACCGTGTAATCTAGCTTCTTATATAAATTTTGTATTCGGTCAGATTTTAAATTTATTTATGTTTTTTTTATAAAAATAAATAAAAGCTTAAGCTTGTGCCATAAACTCATTCTAGCCGTAAATTGTACATTATTGAATCGAGTTTTTAATGACAGCAGAAAGATTATTTTTTCACTTATTTTTGAACTAGTTAGTGTTAATAATTTTCAATTAATAAATCTTTTCTATCAACAAAATTTAAACAAAATTGGTAGAGCCAATTTTGAGAAATTAAATCCGATTTTCAATTAGATTTTCATTTTGTACCAATCTAGCTTCATAAACAAAGTAACTCTTTTAAACCTCCATTTTGTTTGAATGGTCAGAATTTAGTTCTATTTATGTCATATTATTGTCTCACAGAAACGTTTAGAGTAAGGTATCACAAGTTTATACGTCCCATTTTATAATTTTAAAGAAACGCCCACATCCCCACCCCCACTCCCAGAACTAAAAACCTAAGCCATTATTTTTTCAGATTGCCTCTCTTAAGTAAAGATATCGATATAAACAGAATTTAAGTATCTCAAATATTAAAAAAAAAATAAGGAGTGGTGGTTTTATTTTTCATTCTAAATGTGTACAGTATATTTACAAACCAACACACATAATATAAATTATATAAGATTAATTTAACTAGACTGACTCTAGTTAGACAGCTGGACTCTCATTTAAAGACAGCTGGACTCTCCTTAAACCTTATACAAAGTGTGAAACAAAAATAAAACAATAACTTAATCAACTTTATACCAGTACATACATAGATTTTATTTTTAAGTTAAGAATAATAGAAACCATAGTTATATCTAATCATATTCGAAAAACGACTCTTCTGTTTACCTTCTTTTTTCCAAAAGCATTCTGGTTATCTCACGTTAATAAGTAACTGTATTCTGCTCCCTCTTAATATTTACCATACCATAATCTAATTATTATCTAACGTATCTCTGAAAATAAAGATATTTAATTATATAAATAGAATACGTATAAATCTATAAAAAGCCAAAACTCACAAATTATAATATTATTACATCACTACAAAAAGATAATTTCATTGTACCATTTGTCGAGGTAAACCCCGTCGAAAAATATTGTCATCCACTCTGCCAGATTAAAACTTTTCATAAAATTCCATCAGTCCAGGATTCATAATAAGTAATAGTACATCAAATAGCGAGATTTGTTAAGAAATGGAGAACGTCTTTTATGCTGTTGCATTCTCTGTTGGAGTTTGAAGCAGATGCTAGGGGTTTATTTTATATTATTGCTAGGGTTTAAGAGGTTTCATGTTCTTAAATTGCCAACGTAGATTTAGATTGTGAGAATGCACATAGATCAGGGAAAATATTTTTTTTAAGTAATAATTTTGAAATGTATATAGTCTTTTAAAATATTTAAAGTAATAAAAAAATTAAACACCTATGTACATAGTCAGTAAAAAAAATACACAATCTAACAAACATATAGGCTAAACGTATCAAATGGTTAAGTAAAACCTCCCTTGTCTAGCTTGGATATTACAACAATTAAACGACGACTTGACTTACATATATGTTTTTCTATTGTTGTTTCATTACTACAAAAAAAGAATTTTTTGTTTATAGATTAAATAATTAAATCATTGTAACATATTCTCAAATTATGTTGATGGTGGATTTCTTGCCATACTCGAATATTCAAAGCAAGATTGCTTTTATTTAGTAAACTGTTGATTATTTAGAACGAATATTCTCTCGTGGGCTCACTTATAGAGTATGGAGGAGTAGCAAACCCGATGTACTCCATCTGGATCTACACCTTTTTATATCTAGTTTTGGGTAACATCCGTCTCTTTCATCCTTCCTGTATTTACCAAGTCTTGTCTCTGCTGACCTAAGCGCTATTACAGTATTCAAGGGGTGGGGTGTATTTTATAATACCTCACCTTCTCAAAATAATAAGATGTTAAGGATAATTTCATGCCTTTTTTTTCTTAGGGAGACGTCGATGCTTTTCCTCCTGATATTGTTTTAAGACTGAATAATATTATTTGCCCTTGTTTTCCTCTAGCTTATATTAAGATAATATTGTTTTGCTCGTCTGAAATTATTACCCGTAGATAAAAGATTAAATACAAGTAATTTCTCTAAAATTGTTTTATATATTCTATGATTAAATCTCAATTTATTAAACCATTGACATAGTTTATTAAACACTCTCTGCAGAGTTGCAACTATGTTTTAAAAGTCGTCCTACTCATATTGTAAATGCACGTGTATAATCCGTTCTTTGTAAATGTTAGACATGTCTCTTAACCGCAAACACATCTACTTCATTGTTTTCTGAATGTAGTTTCAATTAGTTTTACAAGAATAGTCTTCTGGCGCCCAAAGATATTCACGGTAAATTCAAAGCTGCTTTCAAAGTAAAATGCATGCATTACAATTCATCAAATATCCCTGGAGCTGTTAAAAAAAGGCGACTTTTTTTTGCAACAGTATAGTATCATTTCTTCGAAAGCTATTCTTAACACAATGAAATTGTATAGTTGATATATATATATATACAGTATATATATTAAGAACAACATTTTCACAATTTTCCAAAATTATTATATTTGAAACCTAAATTATTTTTTCTGAATTAAGACAATTATTTAAATTAGAAATATTTAAAAGTAAAAAATATATCATTATTAAAATAACTAGAAAATCTAGTAAATAAATCTGAACAACAGTTTATTTTCATATTTTTTCTGACTATATCTTAATCATTTGACATAATTTTGATATTCTAAATCTAAATGACAAATTTCTGAAATTAAGATAATAAATGTAACAGGTTATTATAGAAAGAAATATTGATTTAATAACATAAAACAAGAATATCTAGTAACTAAATCTGAACATACAATATTTTGCTTCCTGACTAAATTTTAATTATTTCACAAAATTACATTATTAAAAATTTAAGTAACAATTTACTTAAAATATGATAAAAATCAAACAGGCTAATTAAACAAAGAAGGAATTATTTTTAATAAATATAATTGAACTAAAATACTTGTAACTATGTCTGCGATACAACACACGCATTTATTTAATTTCCTACCATATTTTTTTTTTTTTCTAAATAAGACTTTTAAAAAATAATACCCATTTTCTAAACACTTACAAATTATAATTACAGTTTAGTCATAAGACAGTACACATTCACTTTAATCAATGTTGTGAGTTCCCTTGAACTCGAAAGTTTTATTACTAAATATTTCTTCAGTTGAGTGACTTCGATCTGTATGTTGTGGGTAACACTTTACAGTACGGATCTATTTCAGAATGAAATAAAAGTTAGTACCTTTCCATGTAAAATATTTGGTGCACTTTTCGCACCACACCTAACCATTTTAAACACGTAAATAATACTTACTCCTAATTTGAAAAAAGGTTCAAATATTAATTTATAGAACTTTCGTAACTACACAATTTGAGTTCCTTTCATTTCAGAAAAGACCCTTTTTTAAAAATGTATTCTCAATAATATATGTATTTGGTTATGTGTATTTTGTTAGAAAAAATGTTATTAAAAACATTTATTAATCGACATTGAAGTTTTAAACGTTCTGCCATGTAATGTAATTTATTAATAGAATTTATAACTTAATTTTGAAAAAATGTAGATAAGTTGTTATCGTACGAAAATGTGTAAGGGAACTACATTGGATAGGACACAAAACAGAAAGACATATTATATCTGTGTTGTATTATTTGACAAAATTCTTTACTTTATTGATTATTAATACATGGAACACATATTTACATTTCCTTTATTAATATACAGTTTTTTTTTTTTTTTTTTTTTATTTCTACAGAAATAATTAGCAATAATATTTTTGTTCAAAATATATTGCCTATTTTAAAAACGAGGTAGTCACTACTAGTCATATTAAACTATAATTTAACGACATAGCGAAATGCTAAAAACATGTATACCTGTAGATGACATTTCAACTTGGAAACCGGTAAAATTATATTTCAAAAAGAAAAGAGAAAATAAAAGATGTTTGAGGTACCTAATAAAGTAAAAGGATTACTAAAAATCTAAGTACTTCCCTTAGGGACAATTAAACATATATGATTAACTTTTTTCCCAGGTTTAACGGACAATAAATTAAATCTCCTTTCACTATCAGTTTATATTTATAACAGAAACATTTCAATGAGATTCTGATGTAATTTGAAAACACTCTTACACATTTATCAGTAAACAATTCTGACAGTTCAGTAGAATAAAAGATCTAGTATTGTAGTTTATATTGAAAGGCAATAAGGTTAAAACTTAATTAAGCCTAGATGTCACGCGATTTCAATAATAATTGAAATTTTCATTTTACATGACAATATGTTTTCAATTGAATAACTCAATTCTAGGACATGATCTCTACAAAATTTAGTATCACTGACATTGTAAAGTGTGTTAAATGATTTCATCCTATTATATTAAATTATGGCATTGGCGTTAAACTTTCCGAGCTATTTAATTTTTGTTTCAATGATTGATTGTTTTAGCTGGAGAAATTGTATTTTATGAAACTGACAAAGCAATAAATACATTTACGCTATACAATTAAAAACAATACCATAATAACGGAAACATTCCGCATGTGTAGAGATATATGGCAAAGTTTATTGTAAACGTCCAACATATTTATAGTAAAATAACTTAACTCACAGTTGAGTAATTGATATGTCTCCAAAACATTTACGTTTACATTTTCCATTATAATTAAAAATCAAAACAATGTGTATATGAAATTTCTAATAAAGACAAAAGAAATAAACCACAATTCATGTTAATGATAATATTTAAATAAACTAGTTTGTTTCTACTTAAATTAGTTTTCACTCTAAATTGTAACATGAAACCTCGAAATTATTTACTTACCCAATTTTAATATCTTTTTCATTTTCTAATATCTTTTTTAAAATGGGGTAGGGGTTGGTGAATCCATGGTCCAGTAGGCGTCCACTGCAAACGGCCTCATCAGATCCCTCCTCTTAACGTTATTCTATGATCATTCTTGAAATTTATGTTTCTAAATCTATTTTATCAATCCTTTTTCAACATAACTCCCTTCTTCAATGTTTTCAACCACCTCTTTTTCATATGTTAAGTCTCTTTTCTGACCAAATTTAAACTGTAAAACGATATGTGCTGATAGGGTGAATGGTACAGAGCAAGAGTTGTCGTGTACGGTGTATGAGGGACACACACACACACACACACACACACACACACACACAAAGAAAAATTACACGATTAATGTAATTTAATTGACGAGACGGATACATAGGCTCTAACACAAACGTAATCCATAGTGTAATATTTATGTACAAATAATAATAACAATAAAAATACATAAATAAAACTATTTCATTCTATTATTATATATTCATTTTTAAATTAGAGATAAAATAAACAAATATTGTTAATTTTAAACAGAATCGAAAAAAAATACTCCACTGTTTCCTACCTATTTCAAAAAAACCAACTGGTTACTGATGTTTGTAAGTAATAATACTGCTGCCTATTTTACTGAATCTTGATTGTTTCAGCCAACATGCTCCATAGTAAAAAACAAAAATTTCTGTTAAACTAATATGACTTAATTTCGGTGTGATAAAATAGAAATTTCTTTTATGTTTCGTTTTATACGTATGTTGTAAATTTTGAAAAATGTTATTTTTATTATTATAAATTTTTGTGTGAACAATTCTCTAAAATCAAGCTCCGGAAATTTTGTAAACAATAAATCTTTTGAGAACGTAAGGTATTTTCTGCGACTAGTTTTAATAATACCTCTTTGCGATACAGTCAATGGCAGAAATACCACATTGCAATAACGATTGTACATAAGTATAAGAATTGTAAGCCATTTTTAGATATTCAGGTGTCAAAACTAATCTTAAAAGTGAAACGCAATCAATAACTCTCTCATTCTGCACTTGATGTACTACATGTACTTTGTAGTACAGAGTGTGTGGAGACCAATTTTAATTTTAATCAATAGTAACGTCCAACATATTGAGATTGGTTCCCACACTGCAATGTATTACACGCACAAGCTATAATATCACATCGTTGCACTAATTCATCGTTAGTACACATTCCCAAGATTAAAACCCAGCATCTAAAAGATTGGCATAAATTTAGTTTTGGCAGTGTTTACGGTTTGCGTATTTAATTGTACCGAAATTTATATAGAGCGAAATCGTGCGAAAAATGTTTATTGGTGGATCACAGGAGGAAGACGTAGACATTAAAAACGTATCGTCGGCCAACATGAATAACTTAACTACACGAATAACAACTAATCATATTATTTATATAAACGAGAAAGAGTAATGGCCCAAATGTACTGCTCTGGATAACACCGTAATTAGAAAGTTTTTCTCAACAAGGAAAAGATATGAGTAGAGAAAGCTCAAGTGGCTACTCTGAACCGATTGCAATCATGATAGAAGATGCTACGACAAAGAGGGGAAGACAGTCCTTAAAGGCCTCAGAAACTCGGAAGTAAGAACATTTTCCTCCCACCACTAGAACGACCTGGGTTGATAGATATCGGATTGATAAAAGGCCTGAGTTGAGTAGGGATGATGTGACTGAAATCATTAAAAGAATTACTCTTTTCCCATTATAGACACAGGGAACACTTTAGATGGATCTGAATAGAAACTTTTGGGACAGCAGTTTTCCCTAAGAGAGGGATGATTCCCCCACACAATCTGTTAATCGAATGAAGTGAAGTACAGTAATACAAAATAACACTAGAAATCTTGGAAAGTACCAAAATAATGTGAAGAAGTAATACTTACTGTTGACGCACTTTATATGCTGTATTTCAAGTGGAGTTAGGGCCGGAGGGACTTATATAAACTGTAGTACCCCGTCTTAGTAGAAGTAAAGGTGCCACTCAGATCTCAGTCCATTTCTCACCAACATCACTACTTCCCCTTTCAAAAAAATTCACATTTTTATTTTGAGTCATTGACTTAATATAGTAAAAGTTATTATTTTAAGCGTTTTATAATTTTCATTAAAAAAAATAAAAATAAAATTTTAAAAAACTTTACAATTAATAAAGTTCAGATTATTTATAGGTTTTCCCCCTCTAATATTTAATTAATTAAAGATACGAGTTATGTATTGCCTTAAAATAAATTTATAATAAAAACGAAAGCTCCATACGCTGTTAAAAATAACTTTCAATGTTAACAACTCTTCCTTATTGTTATAAATATTTTATATAAAACATATTATTATTTTCTTTCTCTAGCCTTATGGATATTTATTATTAAGCTTCTAAAAATGACAAACACTTAAACTTCACACGTAAACAACTCTATTTAGACGAAAGACTGTTTCTATTTGTGGAGTGATGAATGATATTCCCACCAGGGTGTGCTCAGTCTCTCTGACAATTTATCACAGAAATTATCCAAGATTTTATTTTTAATTAAAGAAAAAATTATATATATTAATAAATATAAGCAAATGTTGTTTGGGAGTTTACTTTATAAACATAAATATTGTGGGCTTATTGAATTAAATTTTTTTTAAATGTCTTCTTTTTATTTTCAATTATGACCTATTTTACAATGTAATAATTAGCTAATTGGGTGTATTTCTACCGCCTCACTTAAAGATCAAATGATTTATTGATATAACGCAGTCTGCTATCAACAAGACACGATTAAAGACCTGATCTCACTTTTTTCTGTCTAATTAATGAAGACATTATGGTACTTACCAAGTTATGAATGACTGGCTCTCCATGATAGAATTAACCAGGATACAGTTTCAAGATTTTATTTGGTCCTACTCGGATCATGTGACTATTAAAGAAACTCAATAAATTCGCAATGTTGTTATACCTTTTTGTCAGTATTTCAAAAAGTATCTCTACTTTAAAGGAGGAGGAGCAGGGCTAACACGTTCTTTTAAATGGCAACACACATTTAACAAGACATGAATTTAAAGGTCTCATTAAAATCACAATTAATTATCTCTCTATTTGTTATTTTAGATAGTAAATAGAGCATGGGAAAATACAATATTTGATTACATTACATTAAAAGAATTGATATTTTTTCTTGTTTATATATAGATTTGAATTCCGGTTATTCAAATTTATTTAAGCCACAATGATCTTTTTGTACTAGAACCTCCAAGAAAGACGTAAAAAAGGGTTGTAAGGTGAGAGCGGAGAGTAGTGTTACCTCGGAGTAAAGCTAAACAGGCGTAAGGATACTATTTTTTTGTAGGCTACCTTTAATTCGATTTAACTTCTTTGAGAAACCGACGCCACTCATCTGTAACCGCTTAGTAAATTATTCAAATCATCCTCACCTACCCGACTCATAGGGAAAAAGAAATTACCTCTATGTATCTCGATTATTCTCAAGAAAGAGTTGCTCATCATATGAGCACCAATACTAGATAATGCAGTATACGGTTTGCTCTCCCTTTTTTGAAAACTCATATATTTGTTAGTAATAATATATGACAAATTACCCCTCAGGGGTTCACTTTAGTGAGTTCGGGCTTGGATATTCCGAGATAATTTAGCTGTATTTACACATTTTCATGTATTCATGTGTTCCATCTCTCTCTTTTATCGTTTCATTCAGTTAACGTTCCATGATAACTATTGTTATTTTGATTCGACTATGACGCTGTTCGAGGAATTTGAGGGATAGTCGTCTTTATTTTATGTTCTTTTTTCCTTTCTTTTTTTATTTTTTTTAAGGCGATGCTGAATGAGAGGGTTTTGCCATAAAATAGAAAGAAAATATTACTGATACATAGATCTGCACGAATTATCTTTTCTTTTATTATACAAAGCGAAACACCTTACAGTCAGAATTCAATTTACAAAAAAGGAAATAAAATAAAGGCCCTCGAATACTCTAATAACATCGTGGTCGGAACTTGATTTTTTCCTACCTTGCCATTACTGGAGTATTTGAGTACCAGTGTGTCTTTATCAATATCAAGAGAAATCTTATAGGAAGGGTAAAATAGAAGGTTCAAACACAAGATAACATAAAACTTTGATATCCAGCTATGATCCTGACGGATTGTCAAGCCCTTACTCATTATAAGTAACCCTCCAATAAATGTCCACAGGGTAATCTCGCTGAAATAAACATTTATTAAATAAAGTATTTACTAAATTTACCATTTGTTCATTTTTATATTTAGTAGTTGTCTAGTTGTAACGTGAAAGCACATGAGCTTATTTGTCAATTTAAACAACAAAAAGACAAATAAAATACATCTGGTAAAATCTGATTGAAACATCTGTCAACGGTTAGAAATTGAAAGCAAATAAAATAGAGAGGTGATGTTGCTAATTACTGTATTCATTTGGTTTAGTCTGACACAATAGAATAAACACTAAACACGCATCCATGGGGAAAAAAATTCTAATTAAATTAACTATTAGGAATAATTTGCAAAACAAATTATTATATAATTTGTATAACACTACAGTTCATTGTTACTTGTTTAATTAATTTAACAAATCTACTTTGTGGCAGTGAATTTTTAGTGATGAAAAGTGTTACATTTGTCATAGATATAATAGGTGTTACATCCAAGTTCAAAACGGTGTTCAAATTAATGTACATTACCAATATCTACGACCTAACTGTTCTACCGTTTTGAACAAAGTTGTAGTGAGAGACACATTTTCTGGTCAGATATGTGCATTGGGTTTCATCTTATATATTATGTATGTTACAACTTTTTAATTATTCAAACATTCTGTATATACCACAAAACAGTAATTCAACTGTTTTTTAAAAATACTGCTTTTTCTTAATTTTTCGAATTTTTATAGTTTTGTAAAGCAATATGTTTTTTAAAACATCATGTAACAAACAATTACGTTTTTAGAATAAAATGTAAAAATATTAAAATTGGTGTTATAAAAATTACAAGAAAACCTTACCTTTCTCTTAAATCCGATTTGGTACATTGGATGAGGTTATAAGTTTTTACATTTCACACGTATTTTATACAAATAACACGGATTTTGGGTTAAATACAAAATCTTTTCAACCATTTTTAAACGACCTTTTTTAAACGAAGTCGAAAATTTACTTACAATTTTGGACTAGCAACTTTTGAGTTGGAATTTTTAACGAGATGATAACGAATATTGTGTTACCCTAGACATTTATCTGTATCATTTGGTAAATTAACAGTATAATGTTATTAAAAATCAGAAACAACGATAAGTAAAAAAAATAAACACGCACATAATCAGTTTTTAGTGCGAATTTAGAAAACGTAAGTATATTCTACCTCCGAAAATATCAATTTAAAACTTTACAACGAAATTTGAGACAAAACTCAAAAGTTTTATTTGTATTTTCTTGAGCTCGTTAGGAAAACGTATTTATTTGAACAGTGAAAACAATCATTATCCAAGTGTACATTTGTATTTATACATGATTTCACGGTAACATTTCTTCTTAAACTTTTAGAAAAGTTCAAATAGATTTTTTTTTAAATTTTACTCGTCTACAAAGTTTAAATTTTCTAATAATGAATTAACGAGTTACATAGTTCAGTCTTGTTGATACGGAAACTATAAAATCATTCGATATAGGTATTTTTTTTTTTTTACAAACAGCTTTTTCACTGAATACTTTGAAGGACAAATTTGTTTTAAAACGAAATATATTACGTAACTTTGAAACACTATTTCGACAAATGACAAAACATAATAATATATGTTATTATAAATTGAACTATAATCTATTTACTTTATAATTTATTGAAATATCTTAGAAAATACATAGATTAACGTGCTTCATAGTTTAAAGTAAACATTTTAATTACATCATTTGTCACCATATATCATTTTCCTTAATATGTGACCCCCATAATATGCGTATATAATATGGGCTAAAACTAAAATCCATGGCGCTTCAGCTTGACCCTTGAGAGGGGTTGTTTATAAAATGAACATATCTATATTTAATTTTTCTAGTTCTTTGAGGAACATATTCTCACCCACTTCTTTGCACAAATCTGAACAAATTACTTCAGGTATTTATATATTAAATATTATTTCTCGATCAAAAATACCGTTAGGCAAGGCACCAATAACGTTTTCCAGTTTGTATATTCTTTCACTCACCAATTGCTGATTAACAAATATGTAATGTAACCAGTTGAAGAGTTTCACACATATCTTTCTTAGATCCTTTAATCTAATCTGGTTCAATAAATGGTCTTAAAAATATGAATTACATTTGCAATAAAACTTGCTCTCATACAGATAACATAGCAGTACCTATACTCAGAATTCAATATGTTCTGAATTTTTGTCATTGATTTAAGAAAAATTTATTGTTTTGAACCTGTTTATAAAAAATAATAAGAATAGTCTATATACAACGCGACACGTAAGCTCTTGTTTGACGCAAGGGTTTAGTTTTTTTATCTCCATTTTTTTAGTGGTAATAAAATCAAATCACCAATAACCAATGTTTCTACTAATTAACTAATGTGTGGCCTCGGGAACCTCCTCAATCAAGTAAAATACGTTAACTATCAACAACTTAGTTAGGTTCGATCTAAACACTTTTTCGTCAGTAATTTCTTTAAAATCGTTCGGGAGCTTGTTCATCAAAATAACTCCTACCTCCGAAAGAGATTATCTTGAAAGTAGTTAAACAATGTACCGATCCTCGGAAACTATTGCTGCTACGAGTACTTTATGCGTGTATTTCCAGATTTCGAACCGATTGAATCTTAAACAATAAAATCATGCATCAATTCAATGAAAAATACAAAATCACCTTAAAATATTCTTACATGAAACAGACACGGTACATAATTATTAACATGGTTTAATCAGACGTTTTCCAGACTAATCAAGATGATTCTAGAGCATAGTTCAACTCTCTTTATCTAGTGTTAATTCTAGAGCATAAAAAAGAACAGTAAGTATCTCTCTCTCTCTCTCTCTCTCTCTCTCTCTTCTCTCTCTCTCTCTCTCTCTCTCTCTCTCTCTCTCTCTCTCTCTCTCTCTCTCTCTCTCTCTCTCTCTCTCTCTCTCTCTCTCTCTCTCTCTTCATACCATTCTTTTTTATTTTTAAACTATTCACAGTAAAAGTGGAACAGGTCAGTTTTTCAGTCGCCGCCGTCTGCTTTTTATGGTAGGGGACTCATCGACAGGTGTAGTATAATATATATTTCCAATATGTTCACAACGAATGATAAGTTACAATAACAATAAAAAATAGCACATGCCACGTATAAATCATCTTTCATTTATTCCTTGATGTTTGGTTCCAAAGGGTAAGAGTTGTGTTTACAATTTTTAAAACAACCAGCGAACACCTGGTTTCATATTACTTTGATAAATCAATGGTATCATTTGTTAAGCATTCTTACAGCGTTGAAGCTATGTTTTACACGTTGTCCTACTCTATATTGTTAAATTACCTGTTAAACAATACTTTCGTTTCCTTTCAGGGAAACTAACTTCCCTCATTGTTATCAGGACTTGAGTCAGTTTTATCGAATTACATTCCGACGCTTTAGGATATTCCCGGTATCTTATTTCATGGCAGATTAGTGTTCATTGAATGAACATTATTAATTATAAAATTAGAACATATTTTTATCAGACTCTACCTTCCATTATTACTTGACAGCTTTTAACAGAAAGCGATGAACACTTCCTAAGGCAATTGGTTATTTAGAAATATTGGAATGTTTAAACATTTTCTAATTAGCAACGGAACACAGTTTCTCGTAGAAGAACGTTTAATAATTACAAGATTTCATGATGAACAGTTTCATTGCAAGGTTTTTGAATTGTAACGTTACTTTTGAAAAATTCTGAATGGTAACGTTACTGTGTTCTATTCAAAAATTTAATAAATGTTTTCCTATGAGATTACACACGACATTGTTAAGGCAGCAATTAAATAAATGTTTTCTTATGAGATAACACACGACATTGTTAAGGCAGCAATTAAATAAACGTTTTCTTATAAGATAACACACGACATTGTGACGTCAGCAATTAAATAAACGTTTTCTTATGAGATAACACACGACATTGTTACGGCAGCAATTAAATAAATGTTTTCTTATAAGATAACACACGACATTGTGACGTCAGCAATTAAATAAACGTTTTCTTATGAGATAACACACGACATTGTTAAGGCAGCAATTAAATAAATGTTTTCTTATAAGATAACACACGACATTGTGACGTCAGCAATTAAATAAACGTTTTCTTATGAGATAACACACGACATTGTGACGTCAGCAATTAAATAAACGTTTTCTTATGAGATAACACACGACATTGTTAAGGCAGCAATTAAATAAATGTTTTCTTATAAGATAACACACGACATTGTGACGTCAGCAATTAAATAAACGTTTTCTTATGAGATAACACACGACATTGTGACGTCAGCAATTAAATAAACGTTTTCTTATGAGATAACACACGACATTGTTAAGGCAGCAATTAAATAAATGTTTTCTTATAAGATAACACACGACATTGTGACGTCAGCAATTAAATAAACGTTTTCTTATGAGATAACACACGACATTGTGACGTCAGCAATTAAATAAACGTTTTCTTATAAGATAACACACGACATTGTGACGTCAGCAATTAAATAAACGTTTTCTTATGAGATAACACACGACATTGTTAAGGCAGCAATTAAATAAATGTTTTCTTATAAGATAACACACGACATTGTGACGTCAGCAATTAAATAAACGTTTTCTTATGAGATAACACACGACATTGTGACGTCAGCAATTAAATAAACGTTTTCTTATAAGATAACACACGACATTGTGACGTCAGCAATTAAATAAACGTTTTCTTATGAGATAACACACGACATTGTGACGTCAGCAATTAAATAAACGTTTTCTTATGAGATAACACACGACATCGTTACGGCAGCTTAATGATGTTAAGTTAAATATAAAGTTTAGTCAACAACATTAGTTTTAAATTTTACCTTGTTACTAGTTGTAAGCCTCAATATCGTCTATCAGTAAACTAAGCTAATTTACTTTACATTCACAATTAGTTATGGAAAGTTACATTTATTTATATAATAATTATAAACTCTAATGAAACAGAATTTATAATTATAGAATAATTATACGTGACAGAAAATGTCAATAACACTTTAATTGCTGGTCTTATAAATGTTTAAAATGAACTCCGCTTGTTACATACCATATATGTCTATTCCTTAAGCGAGTTAGTTCAAAACTATAATAATCATAAGATATGTTTGACGAAAGCCTTTAAATCTAGCTGACTTTAACGCATTCAAGACGGCTGGAACACTGTCTTCACTTACCCTGAGTTCATGTAGCCTCAACCATATTAGATTGCATTATACTTCTGACAAAAAACTGTATTGTAATTTCAAAAATTGAAATAATACTTCAGCTATAAAATAAATCAATGGTGTAAAGAAATCAGTAGAAATGTTGAGTACGAACTGATACATAACATTTTAGTGGAAAGAAAAAAAACCCACTAAAACCACGTCAATTGTGTGATGTTTCAGATATTATATAGTGGAAGGTAAGAAAGGTACACACAACGGTGAGGTTGTTAATAAAATGTACCTCTCAGGATGCTGATTATGTCAATGACTGTAAATACCAAAATACTTGCGGCGTGAGAAGGAAAAGAACAACATTATGCACATAAGTGACCTTAATATTTATATTAGTCAGTTCACTTATATATATATAGATATCATAAGAAGTAAAAGGAATAAACTATCTTGCGAAATATGCAAAAAGATTACGAATAAATTATCGTTCGAGTGGTCTTTGTAGGAATGTATTCGGTGAAAGGAAGTAACTTAAACGGATTTATATAACATAGATATCCTGGAAATAGAAAAATACTCAAGGGCAAGAAATAAGTTCGAGAGTAGGTGCATTATAACATGACGGTAAAATAGACTCATGGTAATCTAACTATGTGGATTTTTTTAGCAGTAAATTTTTAAAAAAATATATAAAAAAAATAAAACAAAATAATAAAAGGCGTTTTGACAGACAAACGGAAGTTTTGCGAATACAATAAATTCGTTTTATGTTAATTTAGACAGATGTTACGTTTATGTTATTTATTGTTTTCACCAAATTTTATACGTAATTTTTTTTTCTATACCACAATATTGCCTCTACAATTTTAAAAAGTGAAATGAAAAGCAAATCATAACTCTAAGTTATAAATTATATATTATACTATGTATGCAATAAATATAATTTCATATAATTTTTTAAATTCCATTTTAATAGTTACAAACAATGTTTAAGATGCAGAAATATATTTGTTATTTTGAAGGTATTTTCCCCCTTACTTTTGACATCGCACCTGCTACAAGGGATGTGAAACTTGCTCGACAAGAACAATATCCCAAAATAACAAATTCGTCACGTATACCCCACACCATATTTTATTATCAAATTTATTCCTTCCTTGTGATATACAAAAAGTTTAACCTACTACATTTGTTTCTTGTTTTTTGAAATAACAAAATGAAAAGTTGATATTTGTAGCGTCACTAGCTCAGCTCAGATCAATTATCAATAAATTCACGTCTAAGTGTGTTAAATCTTCAAAGTGTGGTTTGATGAGTTCAAAATGAAACATCTAGTTATCGAAGAAAGTCTCATTGTGATATAATTTAAAAATCTACAGTTGGAGTAAATCTTCACTGGTAGAGGGTTGAAATGTACCAAACTCTGTTAATCGGAAACTATTTCATTGACTTAAGTTTTATGCAAGTAACTTGACAATATATCGGTCAGGACGAAATCAGATTTTTAATTTTTATTTTGTGTAAAATATTCCAATTGTTAAAAAAATCACACACAACATACTCATAGCACAAACTTACAAATCGTAATCTTTCTTGAAAGTTTCAATAATTTCAACAATCCCTATCATAACAAAGAATTTCACATTAAAAGATTCAGTTATTACAATAACTATGATATTAATTTCAGGTCAGGTTACCAAAAAAGAACCACGAATAAATAAAAGTTCACAGAGGTTTTAGTGAGTGCGGGCTTGATAATACCGAAATATACTAACTGGATGTACACGCTTTTTCACACTTTGTTTGGATCTTTTCCATCAGGGTTCTCTTTACCAAAGCTTTTCTTCACTGTGACACTATTACAACATTCGAGGACAGTAACCCAAGACGAAATTAAACATTTGTAGATCTATATAACGTCCCTCTAGATACCAAACGCATATTCACTACTGTGAGCCCCTAAGGAAGTAAATTATAAGCAGTAACAGTTGTTTACCCCATTTATATTTTTAATTTTTAAAACAAAGAATTAAAAAATAATTTATCTCTTCTACACTGCATTGGTTTCTTGCCAGTTTTATCTTTTTTAAGCAAAAGGGGAATATAAACAAACAATGTATATTCCACCTAAAAAAAATATCAAGTATAGAGTATTTTTCACAACTTTAACAACTAAGTTTAGAAATTGTATTTCCTTCCTTATGTAACGTATTGATTTAAATAGTATTTACATTTTAGTAACTTTTACCAGTCTAAGTACAAGTGTGTCAATTATCTACGAGCTGTAGAACTATTGTTACCCTTACGTCTTCTTAGAAGAGGAAAGCCTTCAGCTCACACTCCTTTAGTTTTTTTCCGTTACATCATTTGTGCATTATTTTACCGCTTTGCCCGAATGGATAAAATAAGCAAGGTCTCATGGCAGAAACTGCAACTCCATTATTTTCTATTTCAATCCTTCCATAGTTTTCCCAGACTACGATACTCTGATAGAAACACTACTAGCCACAGGCTCAGCAAGGGACACTTTTTTGTTTGAAGTAATTCACAGGATCAATATGGTTTGCTTTACTCTTTAAGACTGGGCTAAGAACAGAAATAAAACCAGAAAAAATTGTGTGAATTAGGCTGAAAAAGGGAATATAATTAGATCAAGATCTGTAGTGGGACTTAGGCTAGTGTATATCACACAAAATGAAGCTTAGGGATCTGTGCAATATGGTTGGAGTGGATACCACCTGGACAAAGAATAATATGCAAATCCAACACAACAACAATGATAGTAACCATTTACTTTTTTTTTTTTCTCGTAACACTCTTGTGAAGTTTAATTTCAATTTATAAACATTTTATAATAATTTGTATACTACAATTATATTCTATCATCTTTAACCATTGCTTACATCTACTTTTGTATTGTTTAATGTTTTTTTTTTACAGGTACATTTCTCTATAAAATCTACCTGCTTTAATTACAGGTAAATGATTATGTTTTACGATTTACATAATACATTTTTTTCCTTTTCTCTTGGAAGAAATTTATTACATTAATTACAATAGAGTGTGCTACTTTAACTAAAATATCTTTATTTTAAAAACTACCGATTTAGTTTAAATTACTATCTCAAATTAGTTTTTAATGTAATTCAAAATCTGTCCATCATAAATATTTACAAGAATATATAATGGTTTGAAACAGTTTATTATCATCTTCAAATTCAAAAATTTTAAATTAAAAACAATAGTAAATACATCAGTTAAAGTAATATTACTAACACAAGAGAAATATTTAAAAAATATAATATTCTCATAGTATTTTAAATTTAGTAAATTTATACTTACTATACAACACAAATATATCTTCCCCTTTCTAGTAGCCTACCTATATCTACAAATAGAAACGGAAACGTTTCATTTTGTAAGAAATAGGGGAGTGAATACCTGCTTGACGACATGGAAATGTATATCGTGTCTCATCTATATGAGATTGTGAATTTTCCTGTAAAATTCGAGCGCCTCTCTGGAATGTACTTAAATTAAATTGACAGATTTAATTACCAAAAATTGAAAGCCGTTGAAATGTTCGAGTTAAGACTTGCTTTTACTGTTTGGGATAGGTTACATAAATTTGAATTCGCAAATAGTTAAAAATATATTAGGTATAATTATATATATATATATATGTTTTGTATTTTATATTATAAACAATAACTCAGGATATCTATTAGTGTTGTAATTATTAGACAATGCTAGATTTAATCGTGGTCCAATACGAGAATAATAAATATCATTATAAAATTTTATATCATTCTCAAATGTTTAAACATGCAATTGGGTGTAATATATTTCCTATATCTTGTAATTTTATGTACATCATTAAAAAAAAAAAGCGTTATTAAAATGTTCCCCTTGTGCTACACCAAGTGTCTGTTATGTTGCTCGTATAGTGCATAATAATTTTTCACCGCGAAGCGTTGCAGATTTTAACATCAGTATTGTTTCATTTTTTTAAATAAAATTTTAATATATGTTTTTAAAAGAATTCTAATGATATACTGAAATATTAATGTAGTACAATTATGTCCAAAAATGCACGACAGCTTTTTCCTGTAATATTTATTTGATTATATAACTTTACATCGTAACAGTAAAATTTGTAAACTGAATATTCAAAAAAGTTTCAAATATACATTCAGTTTACAACAGATCCATAAACAATCTTTAATGAAATGAACTGTGCAAAAATATTGAACTAAACTAACTTCAACAGTCACTAATACAAAACAAAAAACTAACCTAACTAATTATTCGCAACAAAAAACAACGGTTCGTTTGTCAGTCAAACAGTGAAAATGAAAAATGAACGGAGTCTTTAAACAATATTTAAGGGAAGGTACTTTTTACTGTCACAAATTGTGTTATGGTTAAAATCAAGTTTTAAATGATGGCGGTTTTTTGCTAATTATTTTTTTCCTATAATATGTTTTTACTTCTGATTTCACACAATTTTGGATTTGGACGTAACCGAAAGATATAATTTTGAGAAATTTTAAAAGAACATGGCAAACTCATTGTTTGTTTTCCGTTATTTTAGAAGAAATAAAAATTTTGTTTGAGTTCTTAGAGGCTTCAATTGATAAAAATTTCAATTAATAGTTTTATTACTCCTACTGATAACACTACATAACTTGACTAACAACAAATTTAGAACACATAAACTGAATACAATTATTAAACTTATTCTACCTTAAAATACAAATTTAGTAACAACACTACTGGATATTACAGAAAGAATATACATCCCGAGATTCAAACCTGTTTTTTTATATTAAACATAAAAATACTAAAACTAATAAAACAACCTTAAAATACAAATGTAGTAATAACACTACTGAATATTACAGGAAGCATATACATCCCAAGATTAAAACCTGCTTTTTATATTAAACATAAAAACACTAAAACATATTTATAAAAACGATGATTTAAAGAAAATAGAGGACTTGTAACCGTCGAGTTCCACTGATACTGACAGATAAATGTTACAGAAAAACTAATAATGTAAAATAAAATAATGGGCTCATGATTTAAAGAAACAAATCTTTAAGTAAATACATCATTATTACAACAGATGTAAAATCAATATCTGTACAAATTTTAAACTGTATTTTTTGGATGACATACAAATACAACTCTATATTTTCAACTAATAGGATTACGTTTTTATATAATTTAGAAAACATATTTAAATTCGGCAATTTAAAATCTTCTGGCAATTTATTAAAAACTTTAGCTCTACAGCTACAAATCGTTTTATTTTAACTGTTAAATTGGACCTAGGCACATCTATGTGTATATTGTAATGTAAAGTTTTCCTTCTGGATACCGACTCAGCATCCTATATCAACATCTATTTTAAAAAAAATCTATAGTGCTTTATATACATTTACATTTTTAACTGGAAAAGTGCATAAAGTCTTGAAAAAGATGCAAGCTTACAACTTTGGATATCGTTGATATTTCGAATAATGTTTTGTTGAATTGCAATTAAAAATAGTAGATTTGTATGATATTAACCCCTACCCCAGGTTCTTACTATGATTTAACTAGGGCGTAATAAATAGTTGTAATTTACAAACATGTCTTAACATATAAAACACTCTTGTAGATTTTAACATTTTTTTTTGTGTACATCTGTTAAATTGTATATCTAAACAATCAACCCTTATGATGATAAATGGATAAAATTTTCTTTCATAACTAAAAGTTGCATCTAGTAAATATAATACTAAATATACTGTATTGAAAAGCCCATTTATAATAATTGTAGTACTTTATTGAGTTATGATATTGAATTGTGTTGTGCCATATCAAAGGTTCAATTATTATTGATACCAAGTCACTTAACGTACACGTGACATCTATATTGAATTATCACAAAGGCTTTGTTGCCTTTCAAAGTAACCAATACAATTAACTGTTTTATTCACTATCGTAAATGTTTAATGAACATTTTACAATTTTTTTTTCAAATTTCAGCTGAAACTAATCGAATTGTCTGTAGTATATATAAATTGACATTGAAAGAAGATTTTATGTTTTGAAGTTAATTGAAGTGTGAAGAAAAAATTAATTTATATTTCAGGTTTTGAAAGTTAATGGTCAGTAGCATCCAACATTTGATGTTTGATAATACTTGATTATTAATAATTTTCCCCTTTCAAATATTTCAAAACTTATTTCTGAGGTCATATTTCATCTTTTTAAAAGGGGAAAATAGCGTGTTGTTTCCATGACACGGTTGAATAGAATATATATCTCTTCAACTTGTACCACACAAATTTAGTATTTGACTCGTGCCAAAAACGATGAAATAAAAAAATATTACAATAATTATTAATTTAAAACATACTACATCATAATTTTACAAAAAGCATACAAGTGTATTTATAAAAACAAGAATTATTAATAATAAAACTCTTAAAAAAACTGATGATAGTTATTGTATATAAACAGAAAACAAAATGATAATGAAAAAATAAGTTATCACCTTCAAAGAAAGCAGTGAGTTTTAGGACTCACTGTGAAATTATTTGAAAGTAAAAGTAAATTCCAGGAAACATCAACATTATCAGTCACCAGAATAGATAGAGCATTAGAGGAGACTAGGCTAAACGCTATTCGTATAAGGACCTTTTGATATATAAACATAAAGCTAATACCACATCATTGTGTGTAATGAAATGTTTGTCCATTTCACATCCAGAGACAGAACTAAATGATTTTATGTTTAAATTTACAGTTGTTTTTTAAGTGTGAAATAGGGTATTGGAAAGTTTTAAAACAGTATGCATGAGAATACTACTTGTTCGTGTTGCCGGTACTATGTGGACGAACTCGGGTGAATTCGTACAGGCAACATCCACTCATTTCACATGACAATCGCAAGACAAGACTTAATTTTTATTAAGTGCTTAGTTTTGGTTAATGGCAAAGGAGACAATTTTAATGTGTGATTCTTAAGATCACTAAAATGTTTCACTAAAAATCTTCCGTCGAGTTTTTTATGAATAGAATTCACACTTCCAACAGTAGGTGAGGTAAAACAGAAACAAACAAACATTTACAGGTTAACAGATAATCGTTATCAGTTAAAAACAAAATTAAATAAAACAGTTCGAAGTCTAACTATAAAGGTTATTGTTTCAGTAGTTATTATTCAAATGTTTACTATTAACGGCTTTTATTCGTTTGAGAAACTCATAATTAGCTAATATCTACCGTGACGAGGTCAAGATATTTTGATTTCATCACAGAAAGAAATAACAAATTTGAAAAAAATAAGTTTTTTCATGGTTAGACATAATAAGTATTATTCAACATTATTTTGTGACAAATCCTATACCGCAAGATTCCATTTGCATTTATATTTCAGTGAAATATTAAGACAAGTACAGATAAGACAAATTGCAGATAATTGAAAATTATTATTCGGCTGGAATTTACAAATAAATATTCATCTCGAGATTCATCCCAATGTCTTAAAAATATTCAAAGAAAAAGAATAATTTATTTTTTGTTGTGGAGTAAATAATTTGTTTTTATTTTGAAAATGTGTCTCTTTTCAATTTTCTAATCAATAGAAATGGAATTGCTTCAATTCGAAATATTAACACAAATTAATGCCATTCAATATATATATATATATATATATATATATATATATATATATATATATATATATATATACATATATATATTTAAAATTTATTCCAATTTCTATCTATTTATTTTTATCTTATTGCATTTGATAAACACACTGTTTAAGTCTTTATTTTTTTATATGGTAAAAAACTATTATTTTGATAAAATTTCAACTTTTATCACAATGTTATATAAATAATGAACAGATTGCATAAAAAGTCGTGAAATCGCTATATATATTTTCCTTATTTTACTTTTGCTTTTAATTTTGAATAAATAACAGCAGACAATAATAATGTAATAACACTTATAAGGCATATTAACTTTCTTTTTAATACTGCCCAATTTTACAACTACCCCAAAGCCACTCTAGTTCGTATCACGACTTTACAAAAATGATAATTATATTTTCGTGCAAGTTTACATTCTGAGATGATTTTATTCTTGATACTTTTTTTTAAACTTACAGCCGTTGACAAAGTTTTATCAAAAGATGTTGAATTTATAAAATTGTACGTTCAAGAATTTAAAACTTAATATTAACCGAAAGAATAATATGTAAATGAAGTCACTAAATAATGAATACAAATTTACATACAATTTTGTAATGATTTAATTCATAAAAACAAATCCTCAATCCTCAGAAAGTCAAAAATTCTTAACATTGAGTTGTTCGAATAGATCCACGATAATTTCACAATGATATATATTTACAAAAAATTTTAAATGGTCGTTCATAAAACCTTTTAAACCATAATTTGTGTTAATGTAAAAAATGTCACCAGTATGTTTTAACATAGTGAGGGAATTTTTTTTATTGTTTAAATATCAATTTTGTTAAAATAAAATATTTAAATTGTGTATCCAAAATTCTAAACAAACGATCTCATGACTTTTTAAATATAAATAATGTATTGTTAATTAATTAACTGCAGGTCATTGAAATTCAATATATAATATTTTATATGTACTTTTTGATACCGTTTGATCAATTTTAATTGTTGAGTAATTAAAAGGTTAAAATGAATTTCATTTAATATGATTTCAATTTATTTACAAATACATTTATAACAAATGCATTACATTTTGTAGTTAAAATGAGTGTAATTATTGAATTACAAATATAAGAGATAAACAAAATTGTTTTCTTTAAAAAAATCTTCTCTTGGTTATTTTTTATTGCAGAGAAAACTAATATTTTAAATTAAACGTTTTAGGTCTTTTTTAATTTATATATATATATATATATATATATATATATATATATATATATATATATATATATATATATATATATATATATAAAGTACATGTTTAGATAATGCCGATTTTTTTAAATATCTGTTAAAATATATTTTCTTCTTTTTCTTGCCTAATTTTAAGTTCTGAGTTTTGAAAACACAAACATTATTATAAAGTTCACCTAAAGAAATGTAGTTAAATGTGTTTAAATATTTATATCACTTTAACTAACCTAACTCTATTATTAGAATTAACGATTTGTAATCTTTAATCAATGTGGATATTAGTTTTGAGTTTATTATGCCCACATACAAATAATACATTGACAAATAATTTACAAATAACTCTTTCTTTATTAAGGTAATGAAATTTAAAAATAGGAGAATGTTGAATATGAACAATCTCAATCAATCTTAGAATAAAGTACCTTTCTTTATATCCATTACATCACCTATTTTCTTTTTATCTGTATATCGTGCGTTTCCGGATTTCTATCCCAGTATCAGATTAATTCGTAATTACTTATCGTCAGTATAAAATAAAAAAAAACAAAGATGAATTATTATTCAATGACCAAATTAATTTCGATTCAAATACTATATTTGGTAAATAAATTTTTAGTGCGCACAGATTATAGTCCGATAGTTGCCATTTGTAGCCAAATGGTGCACCTGAAAACTTACCTTGTGTTGTGTCTTCACGTAATTTATTTTATTGTATTTATTACTAACTCAGAAGACATATCCTTAGTTAACCTAAAGAAGTCCCGAAACTCGTAATGTATAAAATTACAAGAGGTTTCGTGAAGCATATTAGATGAGGTACTTAATTTTATTATATTCATGTGGTGTGTTGTGGATACTAAAACATGTCTTCATTATTATACAATCTTATAGTAAGTATGTAAGAAAAGACAACCTCTTTCCTCTTAATTAATAATATTGAAGGTTCGGGTGGGAGTGGAAATAGTTCACTTCAAAATGTGAGAGTAATAACTTTTAGTTTCAGACATGTTTCAGAATAAATCAATAAATATAACTTTGTTTTCCAATTTGATTACTTATATATTTTTACCTCTTGATATTCATCCTTAGAAGTTTATATGAAAAAAACTTTGTTTAAGTATGAAATTCTGATATTTGTAGGAATGGGCAAGAGTTTAACTGTTGGTGTAGTTGAGAAATAACTTTGTAAAGTTTACATTAGATAAAGTAATTGAATAAAAACTCGAAAAAAGATAATTCACTAGTAAAAATAGGAATCTAAAATTCAATTTAATAAGTAGGAAATAGTCATTGAACGTAAACTAAACTTGAGGGTAATAAAATTATTTTATATGAACATTCACAAAATAATATGTACAGAGTACAAAATTAATGGTAATTTCAGTTATTCAAAAGAACGGTGCATAAGTAACACTTTACGTGTGAAAAAGTATAAAAATAGGTCTACAAATGACCTGCATTTTTTATTCCTACCAGAAACACCGATATCTTTGTAAATTGAACTTAGGGTGTGCAGAATTTATATTTTGAAATGTTATTTCAAAATATTGTAATGGAAAGCCAACATAATTAGTGCTAAAAATATACGATATCAGAACAAATTAACTAAGATGGATACTTTAAACAAATATGAGTAAGCGTTTTTTTTTTTTTTTTTTTTTTTTTAATAAGAAACAATGAAGAAAAATTGTATTATTTTAAAAACATTAAATATATATATATATATTACTAACATATTAAACTGTCAAAAGTGACATTTTTTGTCAATAAGTTTCGGTTCGTTTTTTATTTTGTTTTGGGGATAGGTGAGAGACAAAAATATTGCAATTTTTTTCACGGTCTATATCAATTTACCACGATTAAGACCAACTCAATCAGTTAATAATACTAAATGGAATCCTAAATGTGCCCTATGAAATGTTACAAGAGTTTAATATATATTATCTTATTATTTTTTTACTGAATTGAAACTTATAAAATACAATAATTTAATTGATTTTTATATGAAATGAGTGAATGAGTAATGCAAAACCCAGGTGATAATCACAAATCTGGATGAAAGATTGAGAATGATAGATTTTACTCTGTGGATAAGAGGTGGTTCCTTATACATTTGCTCATGTACAAGATTTTTACTCTGTCAAATGATCCACAATTATTCCAATAGAATTATCATAGTCGATTATTTGTGTTCGTCATGACCAGATTCTGTGTTATCGGTCTTTACTGCGTAGACTTCGTCTCGAAATTTCATTTCATATTTTACGCTAGCTATAACTGCAAAATCATCGCTACATGTAAGCCATGTGTTCATTTTTTGTAAAATTGTAAGTTTGTAAATATTTGTCCGTAATTTAAAAAAAAAACTGTAAGAGACAAGATTTAAATATTGTGTAATCTTTTTTTTTGTTAAATATGTTATAGTTTAATTTGAATGCCAACTGATTTATTTACACGTTTAAATATGTAGTTTTAAAGCAATCCACACAGGATCTACCGATTTGATAAATACAAACTCTTGTCATGGATTTCATAATGGTATTTGTTCATGAGAGTTGCTTAAACTTGTCTATGTTGCTAAAAAAGAGTTAGTGCTTAACAAAATATCGAGTCTTCTCTTTCACTTTTCCAACAGACTGTACATCCTTTATAGTATCTTTATACTATAACTACGAAGTATATTGTGAACTTTCTATATAAGGTCCGGTAGTTTTACAGTGTATAATAACAATTATTCTGTTTGGCGAGGTTGAAACTTTAACTATTTAATTCCTAAACCTAGGCTTGAAATTTATTTTTTAAATAATTAGTTATATGGCACTTACTTCAATTTAAGCATAAAAAGGCACCCACTTTCGGGTGTTATAAATTCATTTGTTTTGTAATTCCATTAAAATGTATCGTAGATGGCAAAACTAAGTTTTATTGTTTCACAATTAATGCAATGATATAAACATAAAATTATTAGGTTTTGTTTCTGTAAATGTTTGAGTGTTGTGTGAGTGATTGATATGGGCTTGATATGTATATATGGATATATGGACGTATTATATCTATGGACGTGAATATTCATTAAACAAAATTAAAATAATAAATAAGTAGCATTGTTTTTTTTTTCCCTTGTAATTATATTTTCGTTTCATATATGTTCGTATATTAAATAGTCTTGCTCCTGGAGTAAACTATACTTCTTTAAAATAAATAAATATATATCATGTAAATATCATGTATTTAGAGACATTTTGTGTGTTACTAATCGTAATTTTTTATTTTATAGTATTTAATTACATATTAAATGTTTATATTATTTACACGCACCTTACAAAATATAAATTTAATGTAATTGTTTTATTTTAAGGAATACATAATTATAACTAATAAATAAAAACAATTTATTTAATTTTCCGGACAGATCATTTGTCTATTGAAAATTTTAAAAAGATTATGGATAAAGGAAATAAGAAATGAGATTCCTTTACAAGTTCCTTAGAACTGCTATGAATAAAAGTCACTTTATATCCATGCTATAATTAGATGTACACCATATACATCATTAATTATAATTCTCTACGTCGTCCTACACATTTCTGGAAATGCATTTTCATTGTGACTAACTTGTAATTCAATTAAGAGTAACTGCAACAGACATTTCCATTCACCGAAACCAAATTTCCTTCATTGTTCTCGCAACTCCAGTTACATCTATTGGATTAGATTTCTGACGCCCAGGCAAGGGAAATTCAGAACCAAGATCGTTATAAATTATGAAGTATGACTTGAGCCAACATGTTTCGCCCACACTTCGTCCCTAATTAAAGGTGCCTGATTCCATTTTACGTTGGGCAATTCAAGTTTCGTCGATTATCTGGTTAGTTAGATTTAGTAGTTCATATTAAAATAGATTATGAAACAAATCTTTTTGGAATTTTTTAAATTGGTCATATATATTCCCCATTATTTGAGTTATTATATCTATTCTATTTTCTACTATTTTAATTTGGGAAGCATTATAATAAAAATGACATAATAATAATTAGTGAATTTTGTTAACTCGTTTTGTTTATTGATAAGTGCAATGTGCCTCTTAAGTTTAGTCAAAATCGGTTCAGGGGTAGTCGTTAAAAATAAACCACCGGCACACCTAACTAACATACACATATATACCATAATATTAAATATTATGGACGATGATATCAACTAAACATGAATTATTTAAGTAAATTCTAAGATGTCAAGTACTTTGACATGGTTGTCCATCAATAGATAGTTTTAAATTACGTTTTTTTTAAAGATATTTTATTTGTCTAAGCAATATTATATGTGATTAAAGTTTACAACTGTTTCACCTCTTTGCCAAGCATCATAAGAACATGTAGAACAATTATCACATTACAATATTTTAAAATAATGTATAAACATACACATTTAGAAATCATATTTAAACGTAATAAAAATAAACTTTTAACACGATATTAACTTTGTTACGGTAAGTGACTTTTCATTTTCATATTATCTTACTGCATGATTTATTAATTATTAAGGAGCCAGGGAACACACAACATCCCTTTGTTTTGTGGATCTCTAAAATTGTGTGTGAAAAAATCCATTGCTTATAAAACATTTTAATGCACGCAATGATATTACTGTACATTTTATACCAACTCGCTTTATTAAAACAGATAAATCTATTTAGAAGATTTTATATTTTTTTTCCTATTTTTTACCTAATCGTTAACATTATGAAAAATGCAATCAGTACGGTTGAATTTGTTTAACCCTACAAATGGTAATGTTAAAGGTTTTTTTTTTTTTTTTTTTAAATTAATAAAAATAATAATTTTATGCAAAACCTAACTTGTTGAATATCATTTTTTTTCAGAATTTGCGTGTAATTTATCTATGTAAAAAAAATTACATGAAACGGTTTTGGAGTAAGTATGTTAAGTGTCAAAAAAAATAAGGTAACATTTTTTTAAAAAACCTGTATAAAATCCAAAATCAATAACTTACCATATTTTTTGAAGATATCAAAATTTTGTATAATATTTGTGAATATATTTAGAAAAAAGATTGATTTGTTACCTTTTCAAAAAAAAATGTTTTACGAAAAAGGGAAAATGCTTTGCCTAAACTGAAAAAATTACCAATAAATTATTTATGAATTTTTGGTTTTATGTTAATAATCTGTGGAATATTATCTTTAAAACAGTATAAAAATTATTGTCGTAGGATGATTTATACTAGGGTAAATGTTAAATTGCAAAAAAAGTAATTTATTGTCACATAAACACTAGAATTACAGCGGAATACCACTTGTAGGGTTAAACTACGTAACAATCAATATATAATGTGACATTACGTGGAATCAAGTAATAAATCAAAAAAGTGTCACTACAATCTTGAATTATCAACATGGAGAGGGGAGGGGGATTTTTGCGAAGAAATCTTCATTAAAAGCTAATTCCTTGGCACTAACAGTTGTATAGCAATGTTTTGTTTTGTTTTTTTCAGCTGTTAATCATTCACTAACAAAAAAAATAGATCTTGTTTTAAGACATATTGTTTGGAAATAATAATTTTCGTTTCAGCCACAGAAGTAATGAAATCCTAAACTCATTAGTCCTTTAATGGAATGTCTTACAAACGTAGTGTTAAAGGGATTATTTTTAATAAATACTGTTAATAATATTGGCAAGTTTTTTGGTAAAATACACAATAAAATAGACACATAATTGAGTATGTTCTTTTATTTGGTATTTGTATTATACGCAAGTGATGTTACTCAAAGTGACTATGTGTACATTCAAAAATAGCATGAGCATTGTTATTCACAAATTGTCTGTATTAAATCGATCAATTCCTCTATTTTTCAGGATAACAAACAAACCGAACACAATTCTCACAAAAAAAACGCCTAAGTATCAGACGCGTTTCAACGACAAGGTCGTCATCTTCAGTGATACACGAGCTACACCAATCAAACTATAACATAAAGTTAGTTATAGTTTGATTGGTGTAGCTCGTGTATCACTGAAGAGGATGACCTTGTCGTTGAAACGCGTCTGATACTTAGGCGTATTTTTTGTGAGAATTGTGTTCTGTGTGTTTGTTATCCTGTATAATTTTTCTCATAAGTCAAGCTCGACATTTATACTCTATTTTTGTCTGAACTGAAAAAATTAAGTAGCTGAAATGATTTCGTGAAACTAGACAATATAAGAACTAAACATGTTATTTAGGTCTTTCTTTTCACTATGTTTAAAAAACTAAATATACATTTATATACCTTTGTGAATGTGTTGTAGTTTGTGTGTAATGATGTCGTCTACGTTTCTGTCTATTTTACAAAGAAGTAAAGTGTTTTAGAATTTATCGAATTATCTGAAAATATTTTCTTGTTGTTAAAAGGCAAAAAAATTCTAGGGCAAAAACCTAGAATATGTAAAAGAGATATAACACAAACCTACGATCAAAAAGGTACAAATCAACTAGAATATCTCGGGATTGCAAACTTTGTACTCACTGTGAGTGAACCACTGAGGGATATTATCTAGAATAATAGGTGACTTACGAAATGTCCTTAACAATTTTACATATTCATAAGTGTAGTACTAGACTATTGTACACGTATTAAAATAACTGTGATAATATTAAATCAAAAAGAAGTTCACTAAATAATATCCCTCAGTCACCAGTCTGGCGTCTGCATAGGGCTCTACAAGTTAAAGAAGTTTACCTATTTGTATTAAATTTAGGTGAGATGCAGCCCTTATGTAGAAAACTTAACGTACTCTTTGCCATTTCCACAAACACTGCAGTTATCTGCTAAGGAGATAAAATGAAAAGCACCATATTAAAAGTTGGCGTATTTCAAAATCGATATAAGTGATTTAGATTAAATTTGTTATTTAAAAAAAAATATATAAAACAAAAAGTGATAAACTGAAGGTAATACGGTTTTGCGAATAAATTGGAAAATACCGAAATACATACCAGTCGCCATTGTTTTTTTATTGAAACATAAAGTTAATTAAATAAATCACAGGACTCCGTTAGCATTTTTAATCATTTGTATTTACAAGATGGTGATTCCAATTGGAGAAAACAAATGTGTAACTGAATATGTACACAATAATTTTAAATATATTGATTACACTATTTGCCTGTTTTATAATCGATTTATTAAAATGTGTGTAATAGAGTAGGAATTGTGGGTGGTGTCTAGATTGATTTAAAATGAAAAAAATAATTTCTAACTCTATAAATTGTACACATTTTTGTTATTAATTTTTTTTAAATTATATTTTTCCAGAACATTTTTTATATTGTGAATATTTTCAAGCTTACAAACAACGTTTAAGATTCTAACAATGTTGTATGCAATTTTGAAAAGTCTTTACCATTAGTTTTGACAATCCACCTGCTACATGGGGTTGTGGAAATTGCCAGACAACAACAATATCCCAGAATAACAACTTCGTTATATCAACTACTCGCCCTCTTTTACCCTCCTTTATAAACAAATTTATTTCTTCTACGAATATATTAAACATTCGCAATATTTGTTTTTGTTCCAACAAAAAAATCAGCTTTGTTTTGAAACGTCAATTGTTATTCCTTAAATCTGACCTTGACGTGTATTGCTAACGATATGTTTTTTCAGCAGTTACTTTTATAACATAATGTCCAAGGAAATACGTGTTTACAGAATTTGGAATGTAAGTTTTCAATTAATTTATTCAAAGAAAAATCGTCATTGATGGTCCATCATTTTTTTACAAAAAACTCATTTAAATAGAGTAAGTAATTAACTGTCATTTTTAATACATTTACCAATGAATTTTCTTCAAAATATATTTAGTAAAATATAATATGTCTTATTTATGTCGTTTATATTTTATTAACAAATAAATTATTATTTCAAGTTTTGTTTGTATTTTTATTGAAACAACTTCATTATTTTTAACAGTGTCACTCTTCTCGTATATTCGTAATGTTACCATCACTTAGTTTTTTTTTTTTTTTTTTTTTTTTTTTTTTTTTTTTTTTTTTCAGACACGGTTCAATATAACATATTAAAGTTAATTTTATTGTATTAATTAGGTTTGCGGACACAACTTGATATACAAACTGTATTTCATCTTGTATTTAAATATTTAGTAGATTTAAAAATATTAAATATTTAATTGAAAATTTAAAAAAATAATAAATGTACAACAGTGTTGAAGTTTAAAATGTGTTTTAATTTTCTGTCTATAAAAATCGTTTTCCTAAAAATAAAAGATTGAGATAACTTTTTCCATTCTTGAGAAATAGGTACATGAGCTATGAAAAACTAAACTTTTGGAAAATAGCAAAAAACTATAAAATAAGTGAATATGTGGGTGAAAACTATTTATAAATGACATTTTTATCTTTCCACACATGACAGGAGCCTATAATGAGGCATCTCCTCCCTCTTCTTCATATTCATCTTAATTCTCCCTCTTTAGTTCATGTTATATATGATTTATCTTCTTTTGAATCTCACCTTGACGGCTTTCGTGATGAGATGTTGGTATACACTTTGTGTCCTCTGTCTTGGATATAATGCTCGGTGTGGCTTCTCAATGATTGATGCTAAGTAAAAATACTCAACCCAGACTGCAGCTTCCATGTTTTTGGCGGAAAACAAGATTCTCAACGAAGCATCTTTGTAGTATTCTTGTATTTGCAAAATTGCAGTGATTCTTAGTCCTCCCACCCCCTCCCAACTTTAGTTCAATCTGGTAGCACCTTTCTAGATCCCATTCTTTTCTGAATGTGCTCCACATAATATGTGAAACATTGTGAAATTAAATAAATAAACTAGTTGTTAGTGTGTGTAACAGCTTGACAATAAGCACGTAGTGCAGTGCAACATACTCTCACTTTCGTCCTAAAAACATTAAAACTAATTCTTATACATTGTTATTTTTTACACTTTCGATTACCTTATACACGTGAACCATGCATCATTTTTGTGAGAAACAAATTTAAAAATATATATATATCTCCCTAATTGCTTCGTTGTCTGTTTGTCGATCATTTAGTTTAAAACTCCTAGTAAACCTCTATCGAAGTCACAAAGTATTACTAAAATACTAACCTTATTATCCGTCTTGTGACTTAATTTGATGTTTTTTTATATACAACCATTATGCGTTTCGGGATTTATATCCCATTATCAGAATTGTTTAACTCCTTGGAGGTCATCTGAATATTAAGAACACATAACACATATATTTAATAAAAAACAATACACCAGACGGGTGCGCACCAAGGAATTTAAGGAACGACTCTAATAACTTTTTTGAATTTGGCCCTTGTTTCTTCTGTAAATGCAAGGTTTTACCAATATACATATTTCTCTTCATGGAAACCAATCATTATTAAGGACTTGGTTTAGTTCTATTAGACTATTTCAGGAGGATATTTAAGGTATATTTAAAGTCTCTTTTCAGAGAAGAACTGAGTTCAGTATAAATCATTAAATATAATTTGAGTTTTGATCATACAGATCTCATTACCTCCATCATTACTGCATGGCAGCTTTTCAGAAATTGCTTCGTTTGACAACAATTTCATTGGAAATATTAGTTCATTCTACACATATTCTAAGAATAATATCTACAGCAGAGATTTCTGTGATCAAAGTAAAAGGATCAAACGAGTTAAAGTTAGATAATAGAATATCGTTGAGACGCGTTATTTCGTTTGATATACATTCTTGAGCTTCTGTGTTCTAGTTTTTATTCCTAGAAGATATACCTTTTTACACAACAATCATTTTTGTTCATCTTTTCTGCAAATATAGAAATAAATATATTATACAATGATGATATTTTCCGCTAATGTTATATTACAAATTATATGTGACAATAATCTGTATGAAACATTTTAACAAAAGAAGTACAATAAAACTTTACATTACTGTAAAATAAAACAAAATAAGTTTTAATAAATCTTTTATCCTCATTCAAAACGTAAAAATTCTGCTCAACATTACAAATATTTTTTCTAAATGTGATAATTTTGAAATTATCTTTTATAATTGAAATTTAAGAAGACAACAAATACACGAGAAAACAATCATACAAGTTAACACATCTTATCAGATGTGAGGGATGTAAACCAAATACATGGGCATCGGACGTCGACGGTAATATTTGGTGCTTAACAACGGATAATATATAGAGACGTTCTTATACTTTAAATATTTGGTACTAAGAATTAAAGACAATGAGGCTCTAGATGCACAGTGTACGGTGACGTAAATCTCTTTCTATATTTATTTTTATTTTCGTCTTGTTTAAAGGCGATGAAACTCTCCGTCACATATGTTTATACACAAAAGAAAAGAATATAAATAAAGGAGACCACCACTTGTCAAATACTCTAATATAGTCAGGGTTGAAAAAGAACAAGATTTGGTCAAGGAAAACCTATTAAGAAAATATGAGAGAGAAGAATTTAATTCAGACTACATAAAAAAATATGTACAATCCCTTGAGATAACTACACCCACACCTGAGTGTCATACTATTTTGAATCATGACTTAAACGGTACAAATATCAACAACAAGAACAAAAACAAATATATCATATTATTGTTCAAAACATAAAAGTTTTTAGCTCAGAGATTAAAGATAAAAAACTAAAAATTATTGTTGGCGACGGAGAGATGTTTTTAGAGTAGTGGCGCAGGTAAGTATGAATTAACAAATAAGAGAAGTTGTGAATGTAAAACAACACATTGTGCAGAATATTAGGGACAAACAATAGCTGTGCTTCGATTTGTTCCAATAACGTCACACACAAATAAGAATCCCTAAACAGTAGTACACAGAGGGAATGAAAAAGGAAAGAAAATATATAAACAGTTTTTAATTAGGTTGAAACGAAAACATCAAAGAGAACTGGAGAAAGATTGTACGACTAAGAAGGATGGATATAGAGTATGGAAAATACGTACGGAGTTTTAAACCTATTGATTATATATATATATATATATATATATATATATATATATATATATATATATATATATATATATATATATATATATATATATATATATAATTGGAGGGAATAATTGTATGTTTCATCACAAGGATCAAAAGTGAAGCTTTTTGATACAAGCTCAAGTTTAGGTCGTTCAAGAAAATGAGCGAGGATCGACAAGCTTCTTTTGGTCCAAGTGATGAACTATATTTTTCGTTATACTGCAAATATTATAAGAAAACAATTTCATAAAAACTAAAAATGTTATAACCTATTTGCCTTCAAATCTGTGGTATCAGCTGTTTTAACGTTTATTTACAATCGAGACTATCGGTTTTTTTTATGGATGCTGTACAATCGTTAATAACTCCTATAAGCGAAGTAACAGCTAATGACCTTGACCTCAGCTGATGTTTTTAGGTCCCGGGACTAAAAAGAACAACTTTAGCGTCTTAATGCAGGATGTATTGAAAACAGATGTTTTTGAAGCAGTATGACGAAAACAAGGTATTATATATTTAAAAAGACAACGTTTATTGTTTGTTTGCGATATTTCTGTTTTATTTGCAACTGATAATTTGGGCTTAATAGTTTGGTAATATATGATAAGCTGTCATATACAGACGACTACTGAAGTAGCTTTATTGACGAAAAACTTTTAGTAATGAATTCCTTATAAATAAAATAATTGACCACGACCTAACCTAACCAAATCTAAGCGAACCCAACCTAACTTAATTAACCTTGATCTAGGAGGTATATTTTAGGTGAGAGTATAATATGTAAATACTTATAATTCTGTATGCTTCATATTATCGACCGACTTGAAAGAAAAAAACTACTTGCGTAACAAATGTGTAAATTATATTTTGTTTGTTAATAGATTTGTATATTATTTATCATAAATTACCAGAATAAAATATTTTAAAGAAACAAATATAAACATACTATATAAATGTTTGTAATACATGACTAATAACAATTTTGTAATAAAAGAATTTTATGTGTATTTTGATCTCTCTCATAGAAACAAAACCACTTTTTCCCATTTTTTCCTGCTCGTTATACAGGGTTGGTTTTTTGAAACTACAGGATATGTTTTTGCAAAAAAAAACTGTACTTTTCATGGCAACGGCTGATTTTGATTACTGTTAAAACGATGTAACGTTCTACTTTTTAAAATTCCCCACGAAAGATATGTTTATATATTTATTATGATATTTATTGAAACCTTTTGTTGTTACTAATATTATTGTTATTAATTATGCAGTTCATTTTTATTTACTGGAAAAAGTATAATAAAACCTTCTGCTTAAAGTAGACTATTAAATAGAAATCTGAATGCGTCACATGAGGGGTTCGTTGCCACCATGTCCAAACAGACAGTCGTCGTCTGATTTAGGTAATGTGTAATCTCACTTTGAAAATTTTAATCATAAATATAATGAATTTAAACTATTCACATCTTTCTGTAAATTTGGCATCATAAAGTATTCTAACAAGTTCAGATAAAATATACTACAATGTCAAGACCTTAAAAGTATTACCCATTCACATGCAAAGAAATTACAATTCATTTGATGTTTAATTTTCGTGAGTCTCTTACATGTTCTACTACCCTAAGTGGAATTTTTCGAACCCATATTCTGACATTTTGAAGATATACTTTGACACGTGGATAATTGTGTGCTGTACTTTATCTTTCATTCGTTTTGATACAAAATTCCATGTTTTTATTCATGACCTGATCATTTATTGTTTGCTACATGTATAAGTGTTTACAATTTTCAATCCTTTTCATAAACATACTACGGCGTCATTTGGAAAATATTCTGTTTTGAGCAGGGATGTTAAGACTAACTCAACTGTTCGATCGGTTCATCTAACACTCATTTCCAAAGTGAACTTGTTTCAGTCAACTTCAGTTACAGCTTCAAGGGAACAATTATAGACAGGTAATAGTTGTCGGTAATTTAGGTAGTTTCTTTTGATAGACAGTTTCGAATTTCTTTTAACGTAATTAAATAAATTGATTTCCTTTAATATATTCCATAAAACTATAAACAAAAATGACTACTGTGATTTAATAAAGTAGAATTAAAAGTGTCATACGGTGCGATTTCGTTAACAAAATTATGTACGTAATACTTAAGTAATTCCAGTGGACTTTACTTACAGCTTCATGAAAACTATTATAACCGGGTTAACGATCTTTACGGTAGTTTCTTTTGATACACAGTTTCGAATTTCTTTGAACGGAACTAACTAAATTTATTTTCTTTGATATGATCCAAAAAACTATAAACAAAAATGACAACTATGAATTAATAAAGTAAGATGTAAAAGTGTTAAACTGTAAGATATCATAAATAAAAAAAAAATCATGTAATAATTAGGTAATTCCAGTGGAATATACATACAGGTTCATGAAAACTATTATACCCGGGTAATAGTTGTCGATCTTTGAGGTGGTTTCTTTTGATACACAGTTTCGAATTTCTTTGACAGGAACTAACTTAATTATTTTCTTTGATATGATCCAAAAAACTTCAAACAAAAGTTAACACTATGTTTTAATAGAGTAGACGTAAAAAGTGTTCTACTGTCCAATTTCATTAACATAATTATGCATGAAACACATATGTAAATTATGTAAAAATCTATTTTATTGCACAAAGTAATATTTTTAATATAGTACATAAGGCGATTGAAAATATGAAGCACGATATTTTAATGGTAGTTATTGAAGTGAAACCCCCGCAAGTAATTATCATTCACTGTCAGTGGAGTGGCAACTTGTGTCGTGGTTTTCTGGATGTAATACTCTCTAATGTATGTGCTGAAAAGCTTTAATAATGTTCATGTTGTGTACGACATCAAAGGTCTGAAATAAATACCTTGTTAATGATATTTATGTTATGAGAGTGGGTTTTGTATAGCAATCTATAATATAAATTAGAGTAAATAGGGTATTCAGAATTTCTTCTTTGAATTTCACTAATTAAGGGTCTCCCAGTTTTAAAAATAGACAGTTGTAAGCCGAAAAAGTTAAATATTTTAAATAATATTAAATGCTTTCAATTGTTTAAATTTCAGACTATATTTGTGGTAAAGTAAAATATTATGCAAGAAGGGAAAAAAAAACATTGTTAAAATAAAAATACTTTTATCAACCCTAAACTCTTGTAAATATGAAACATCGAAATACTCATTTGAAGTATTTATATCAGCAATATTTAAGCAAGTATCCGAAAATAAAAGATTTATTATAAGACGAACGTTTTGTTAAAGCTTTTCATCTACCAATGATTTGGAGTGACATAATACATAGATTTCTTTATGTCCTTGTAAAGTTATAAACTAAAATACATTTTACAATTTAAAAAATAATATATTAAAAAAAGTGAACGATTTCATTTGAATTAAAGAGAATCGTGTTTCTATCTCTCAATATTCATTAATGAAGAAATGCTTCGTGCATTGAAATCATTTCAGAAAACATTTTGACAGTTTTGCTTTAATATTAGTAATTAAATCAATAAATTAATTCCCTTTTTCAGAAATTGTTTCAATAATGAGTTTAGCGAAAATAATTATATATATATATATATATATATATATATATATATATATATATATATATATATATATATATATTATAACGATCTCAAACGATCAACGATTGATAAATAATTAATTAATGTCTAATATAAAATATAAAAATAATAATAATCGATAAAAATGTTAGTATGAATAAATAATTGTAGGAATCAGTAAATTGAGACAAAACACATGTTAACAAGCAAACTATACCGACCGTAGCAGCTGCAAAGTTAAGTTGGAAAGATAACGGTACTAATTGAAGAACGTGACAGAGACAAGGGAAGAAAACACTCTGTTTTCTTTGAGGGAAGAAAGTTCGCCGACATACATAAAAAAAGGCACAAACATAACGGAGTTTTGATACTCAAAGGAGCTGCATGTCATAAACAGGGAACCAAGAAAAAATGAGAAAGTAAATACCTAACGGTATCTCCGAGGGGCGAAGTCAACGTACGTAAAAAAGTAACGATTTTAGAAAGTTTGGATGTCCAATCAGAAGAGACCTGAGTTTCAAAAAATTAGAAATTGACCAATCAGCGAGGGAGACGCGGAACTTGGAAATCGGGAGAGGTTAAATTCAACGGGAATGAGAGGCAGTCTAAAACTGGGGGCGAGAGCGTGTAGGTCTTAGCTACAGCTGGGAATCGGAGTAAGGAGGTTTTTAAGAGTCTTAAACTGAGAACCTGAGGGTTTAATTCAAAGTCGTCGAATAACTTAAAGGCAGAGTTGCCACAAATTTTATTAGTTTTGTAGTTTTTTTGTAATAATAAGTAAAGTCAAGGAGTATTAAAGTTGTAAAAGAAGAGGAGAGAATCATCGCGTCGAAATTAATAGTTAAATTGAGAACGAGTTAGGAGACCAACCAGCATTTAGCGGACATATTACCAGGAATTCACCATTCGTCAAGGGACTAGGATTTGCAGCATCCGACCTCAGGATAAGGATCCATGTGTTTTAGTGCGACGTTAGTGATTGTGTTTTGTGTAAAAGTGTCAAAAAGAGACGAGGCGTAACTGTTGATAAGTACAAAATTTATAACTATTAATCATTTAGAATCTAGTATTTCACTTTAATGAGTCATAAAAGTTCCCATGCCCGAGATTAAGAGTAAAGTTTTATAAAATTGCAATTAAAAAAAAGTAATTGAGCTAGCCGGCAAAATAAAAGTAAATTTGAAAATAATATAATTAAATTAAAGAAAATTGTTTGTAATAGATTTGCTATAAATTAATAAGAACATTAAGATCAATTCTGTTGAGACATTCGTAGAGTTTTTTTTTATATAAATTGAATAATAAATTAAGATTTTAAAATTGTCAATAATTAAATATTGTGTATTAGCATAAATTAGTTTTAAAGAATGAAAGTGTGAATGAATGAGTAGTCTTAAGATTGATATGGATAATTAATTGATGTGATTCTTGTTATATAACCCATTATATGAGAATAAAGCCAGAAGATATTAAGAAAGTAGAAATTGTTTTTTTGTGGAATTAATTTAATTCAACCATTCTAGTTTTGCTAAGATTTCGATAGAAATCAATTAAAATTAATTGCCAGAAATAGATTAGCGCAAATTAGTTGTGGCTAATAAAGAACAAGTTTAAAAGTAAATTCATCAATGTTTCATAATAAATAATTAAATTCAAAATAAATTAAATAAGTAAATTAAATCATTAAATAATTAAATAAAAAAATTATATAACAAACTTTTTGTTATAATATATATATATACGATAGAGACAGACAATAAATACAAATTTAATAAGCTTTTCAAATATTAAAAAAAATGTTAATTATATCAAGGCAACTATTGACTCCACTTTTACAAATTCCCTATTTTTCCACACAAAAATGATCATTGTATCTACAGTGAACCACTAGATGCTATTAATTCACAAGCTCGCAATTGTAACCAATCTGTCAATTTATATTTCTGTCCATAACTATCCCCGAAATTTTTCGTTAAGAAATGCTCATATCCCAAAAATGGTTTAAAATTGATTACACAACCAGAGAATCATTAAAGTCACTACAGGCGGGGTAATCCCGAGGGAGCTAACTAGATCCACAGCTTTTTCCGGGTAGTCTTGGATTTTATCCCTCTCTTTCACCTTTCCTTTCAGATATCTTTCAACCAATCTTGTTCATTCCCAAGCCTGGCGCTGTGTGAGAATTCCGGTTTGTATCTTTGTATTATCTTCTTTCATCTTTTTTATAAAAGGTGACGATCACCAAGACGTTAGTCGCCATAAAACTGCAAGACAAAATATATCCTGATGAGCCCTAGCTATATTTACATCTTTGTTTCTTGTAGTCTTTTGTTAGAAACTTTTCTTTTTACTTTCCTATTTCTCTGACTAACTATTGTTCTCTTAAAATATTGACGTTATTAGAGTATTTAAGTATATGGAATAATGATAGCTATGTTTTGTCTTTATATAACAAAGTAAAACATTATTATTTTTTCAGATATATTATTAAAAAAACGTTTATAATAAATGGTGTAAAAATAAATGGCACATATTTACTCACTCGCCCATTTAAAAAAATAAATAAATAATTAAAATAACAATAACTAAATATAACGATGGAATAATTGATTTTCGATTAACATTATAAAAATATGTATACAATTAAATGAGGGAGTAAACTCATTTCACTTGTATCACAAACAATATTATGATATAACGTAGAAGGTTTACTCATAACACTTTAGGATTAAACAATATTTGACTAAAATCGAGCGTTTGTTAACGGTGGTAAGGGTCTATTTTTGTTTTGTATTTTAATAATTATTTCTGGACAGTAATATATTTGTAGTAAAATCGACATTTTATGTTTATTTCTTAACTCCTAAATTTTGAGTTAAAAAATATATATAAATAATACAATAATGTCATGAGATATGAACAAATAAGACTACATATCACATATGAATGAGATAAGTCTGCACTGCACTACCACAGACGACCAACAGTTATACAGGCTACAGGCAGACTGATATACAATAATCTTAAAACCACTTTTATGGATTCAGCGGCATTCAAATATATCTTCAATCAAAACTGTCATTGGTTTTTGTGATCCATCATATACTTTAATTTATTTATTGAAACATTTCTTTACTTCATATCCATTTTTTAGCTTCATACCATCAATGTTTACTCCCATCCCTAAAGAAATAAAGATATTGAACTTCGGAAATCTAAAAGTTAAAATCTTGTTCAATAAACTTTCATGCATGTAGCTGTACTTTATCCAATCTATGTGTCCTGCATAATTTTGTCAGTGATTTTTAAAGTCAAGCAGAGAAACTATATAAGCTATTACGCCATAAATTCGACGATATAAAGTTCCTATGGCGGTTCAAGTAAGTTATAAATGTCAGAATTGCATAAATAAAATTTCTAGCTGAATTCCCTCATTCGACTTCATGTTAAGTTATTTCAAACTACAAGATATATTATTTAGATAAAGAACTGCATCTGACTTACAGAGAAGAAATTATTGCTGTCCTTGTAATGTAAGGTATGTTTTAACTTGCACAGTATACTGGAAGTATAGTGCAAGTTTGCTAATCGTTAAAATTTCAACCATCTTTTTTGAGTGATCTATAAGTTTAATGGCCTCATTAAACCTAAAAAGTTATTTTCGACAATCCTCCATCTATCGCTGTCGTCGTTGTCCTTATGTCTGTTAGTAAACACAAGAACAGCCATACAAATTGAGAAAAGAAAATGATATTTATTATAGACGACTTTTTTGTGCTCATATAGTAGTTTGTGAAGATTCATTCAAAAACTAATAAATAAATAAATAATTAAATTTTGGCTCAGTTTTTGTTCATATATCTCGTGTGTTATAACACACTAATTTAGACAAAAATTTAAATTCTAATTCTACATGTAATGGTACCAACACCACCTCTTTACGAAACAAAAATTGTCAAACATGTAATTATTAACCCTTATCTCCCAAGACAATGAGATAAAGTTAAGAGATGCTGTAGGTCCAAGAGATTAGCCAAGTCAAGCGAGTGGAAGCTTGTTCAATATATATATATATATATATATATATATATATATATATATATCCTCTTCAGGACCCGTAGATGTCTAGTCGATCGACATAAGAAAGTAGGGATATACAGAATTATACAAAAAAATACTTGTGTAACAACAGTTTAAAACAAAATCACACTTTTGGAAAAGACCCCTTACATTATAAATGTAATTTAACATTTTCTACAAGAGACCAACTTTTGGACATTACATTTAGAGCATCCGCTTCATGCAAGACAGTGTATAATGCTGCTGCATAAGTACCATAATGGTTCCCATAAAACTTATTTATATTATTTTTCACTGAAATAATTTTCAAATGATAGACCTTAGTAATATTGCTGCTTCTTTCAAACTTACAACAGGTGTTTACCAGTTACACATCAAAAACACAAATAAAAAGATGTGTTACCCTCAGAGGCAGGTAAGTGAGAGCGGGTGTGGTTTTACCCTATGTTTCTAGGTGGATCTACACCTTTCGTCATTTAGTTTTGGGTTAGATCGCTCTTTTCCACATTTGCTATTAGGTCTCTCTTGCCCAACTCTTGTTCTCTTACGACTATGGCGCTGATATTAGAGTATTTGAGAGCTAGGGTCTTGTATTTTATGCCCTTTTTTTAAGGCTTTTTTGATAGAGTTTAGTGTCTTTCAATAACGAAGAAAAAACATTTAATATTTTTGTACTAATTTGCTCGAACAACTTGGTATTTCAATTCGGTCAATACCTTAAATAAAAAGCCAAACTTGCTTCCTTGATGTTGTACACTTTAGTTTATATATATATATATATATATATATATATATATATCTTACAAATCTATCTTCAAAAGTAAATAAAAAACACCCAAAATTATTGTCACAAAAAAGACAGTTCTTTTGTTGTGAATAAAGAATGGAAATTGTAATTTCTTGAAAGTCGTTCTTGATAAAATATGTATGTATATATATATATATATATATATATATATATATATATAAAGACCTTGCTTGTGGTTTAAACACTTCCTATGTATACATCATATTTTATTAAATTAGAGAATTATTAACGTCGGTCTCAAGGCTAATCTTGATTTTTGACCAATTATTATTTAAGAGTAATATTTCTTGCAATTTCACAAGCGGCTTATTAGTCAATAATTTAGATATTTTACTCAAATTTTATCGTAATCTATAGAGTCGATTTTAAGATTTGAAATTCCTCTTGAGATAATGTCAAAATATGCTCACATAAACTTTGATAAAAATCTTTTTCTCCACGTTTAGGCTGTAGACTTTACATAAAACAAGCGAGTAATTATTCCAAAAATCACTTTATTTTGAACCGAATAGACCTTAACACACATATATTCACAAAAATCTTGACATCGATTTTTTGGCCCATCACAAAACATTTACTATACAACGTATATGTGGGGAAAGGAATACGTAACTTGAAACACATGTGGAATAATGAGGTTAGGTAAAATTTTCCAACAACTTAAAATATACAAACTTTTAAAGTACGTGGTGAACTTGGACGACTCAAAAAAATATAAAACAACAACAACAACAAATACGAAGTCAAAATGAGCTCAGAAAATTTTAACCTATATTCAAAATAATTATTAGGTTACTTTTAGAGTTCTGCAAAGATTAAAAATATTCAATTTAAGAAGTAAGGCAATACAAGAAGAAAATAATGTTCCTTTGCATCACAGAGGTGTCTCTCACTTTTTATACCAATCTATTTTAAGGAAAAGCTCCGTGGACAGAAATATTTGAAATGCAATTATTTGCTTTGACAGGTTAAATTTGATATAAGAAATCTAATACATTGATCATTGAATTTTTACAATTTATACAATTCTATCACTAAGATTAGATTTAACTTGACGTAAATATAGCAATAGTAACGATTTTCCAATCCAAACGATAGAACAACTCTACGTCATTTATATATTTATTATTATCAATATTTTAAATGGCAATAAATATTTAGAAGGCAAATGTTTGTATATAAAAACAAATTGTTCTATATAACAATAGCAGCATGGTTTTTGGAATGGAACTTTTATTTACCCCCTAAACGATAATTAGGGTAATTTTGGTTATGATAAACAAATTTGAAGATTGTATTTAACTAATCACATTTTATGGCGTCAGGAAACTGAAAATTTTATTTTTGACATTACGTTCGTCTGTTCTAGAAAGACTGTACGTAAGCATGATATTGGTTACGAAAATTAACATAGGAACATGAAATTTGGTACTTTGGAATTGTAGTGTACTTATAGAGTGAAATATAGTACACGCACCATCTTGTAAAATCGAACTTAAAACTTTACAATGATGCCATTTATTATGTTTTTGTTTTATATAAACACCATATTATATTAAAACTAGCAGATGTCAATTCTTCATCTAACGCCACCTTTCTATGATAACAAGGAGTGAAGTTATTCTCAAAAATGTAGTTTCGAACCTACACGTCCCAAGAAATTGAGATAATCTTATATGTATACATTCCGACAGGGCTAAGTCACCGGCTCAAGCGTAGCTAATGGAAATGTCTGCAATATGTACTGATTCGAAGCCTCCAAGGCCGCGACATTGGAAATGAGTGAAGAGAGTGGAAACCTTCTTAATACATATACTTCTAACAAGCCCGGTTGGATAGCGGATGATATGAAAGTAGTTATGTAGACAATTAAGATGTTCATACACCCACTTTAACAACGTTTGTAAATTAACTTGCTGTAGGAACCTTTAATTTATCAAACTATTTAACTATAAGGCCCATGAAACCAACTTTTGAATAATCGGTTGGGTAAATAAATTCACCAACTTGATTTATGTGATAATAAAGAAACAATATAACACAAAAATATTTCCATAATTTATTGGGTTCATTTAGTTATAGTGACATCTATGGAAGCAGTTCAATTGATGTACACTTTACACCAACTTAAATCTACCTTATTAAAACAGATACTATAACTGTATTTTGAAATTAATAAATGTATGTCATGTGATTTCAATAAAATTAAAATTAAAATTATAACAATGAAATTATATAGGCCTTAAAGTTATGGGAATTGGAACAAATATAGAATATAATCTAAATCAAATAATATAGAAATAACAAAATATTATTTAGTTGTAAAAAAAAAAAAAAATAGATAATATAGTGATATATTGTTTATTTACTTCAACACGTCTCCAATTTTCTATGAAAAATGTGACACGTCATAATTTTGGTTTACATGTTATTAAAAATAAATGCTTAAACAACATATATATTTAAAGATAACCTACAAATAAATCTACATTAAAAACTCCATTAAACACTATTATAAATTAAGTAACATTCAAATAATAACTAACATACGGAAATAAAAAACTTCTTCCCGATACCATTAGACTGAGTTTAAGTGCTTCTCTAAGCGTAAAGGTAGTACACATTTCCAAAGAAATAACATATAAATTAACTCTTAAACTCTGGATAGAAGCTTTGTTTAAATATACTCTAAATGTGCTTATGACAGAGTAATAAACAACACTTTAAAAAAATTAAGTCTATTGGCAAGATATTGTTGAAGTTTATTACTGATAAGATAATGATGGTGGTGTAGATTACGAGTATATAACTTACTCTAATTACAATTATAAAAAAAATCGTAAATGGAAAGTTAAAATATGTTTTCTTTTTAAAACACGATTGATTATAATTTAGGTGGAACTTTGACCTAAAATCTTTTATAGGAGCGAAATATTTTTTAACTCCATAGAAATCCTCCAGAAACTCGTCCCATACCATAACCGAGAACGGTACTTCTTTAGTGGAAGGACGAATTAATTAATTGTGATGTAGAGAAAGGCAGTGACAACCGAGGGGTTGAAAAGCGGTTGTGTGGAGTCCAGGACACACTACAAGTATTGCAGTTTTGAGACTTCAAGGAACATTATTATTACAATTATTGCACTATATCAGCCCCACGTTGCATAACAAATAAAAATTAAATAATTGATTTAATCTGATAGCAAAATAACTTTTTTTCCAACTCGTTAGAAGTAAGATGTCATCGAACTTTTAGTCGAACCTAAACAAAAACAACAACAAAACAGTCGTCAAAGTTGAGAAATAAAACGAAACTTCTGCCTTTGGTAAAGTGGTTGCTCTAAGATTATAAATAGTTAATCTCTCCTGGTTCATTTAGGTTCGATTTTTATAAATTGAAAAAGTTTTAAGCAACAAAACAAAAGATAAAAGGAAACATATTGTCCGTAACATTTAAGCTTTAAAAGAAAAGAATCTTTATATAAATATAGTTATTTGTGCAACTAGTGAGCAAAGTGAGCAATTGCCTCACTCGAGAGAAATCCTTACTCACGAGCAGTAGGCGAGTGAGGAATGGTTTCTCGAGTGAGGCGATTGCACTTTGCACTCGAGTTGAACATTATATTTTTCCTACAGTTACCATAAAACAAATAAATTGGTAAAGAAACGTAACATATTTTTACACAGAAGTGAACTTTTAATATGACATTTAATGTGAAAGTAGCATTAATAAATCAGAAACAAAATTATAAAACAAAAAATAATCTCCTTAAAAATGAACACAAACACCCTAAAAGAATTGTTAACCAAAGAATTACTTATAGAAAGACAAATAACACAAGCAAACAGTTAAAAAAAAGTCACTTTTGGTTTGTAACATTAATGTTAAATGTACAGAAATAGTGGCTTCTGCCGTGACCGGAAGTGTTGTGACAAATACAACAGTACAACAGCTGACCAGCTGATTTACAGCCAGTGCTGCCAACGTATTTCGCGCGCATACGACTTTGTCTGCATGTTACGCGCTCACTATTTCGTGCCTTCAAGTTGCAAATCTGGAGTGAGACAAAGTAATTAGAGTGAGACAATGTTAACATTGTCTCACTGATGAGCGAATTGGCCACTTTGCTTTCTCAAATCAGTGAGAGAACATGTACATTGTTAGGTAACTGTAGGAAAAATAATTTTTAAGCTTGTTTAAGAAAAATACAACTACAAAAGTAAATCGTTAACATGATACTGTTCAAATTTACTATTATTTGCTCTTTTTTAATACCGTATAACATTTAATTTCCTATGTAAATTAAAATCTGTAAAATTTAGTTGTAACAGGTGTATGATCTCGGTACTTCTACAGGATTGAACAGATCGTAATGGTAAAAAAATTTAAAAGATAGCTTTTATAAAGAGTTTATAGAGTTCATTCAGTTACCTCTTTGGAAATGTGTTTTACTTAGTGATAGAATACCTTTACGCTTTCAGAACCAATTTATACTCAGTCTGCTGACGTTGGGAAAGGCTTATTTATTTCTATATGTTGGTTATTGTTTGAATGTTTCATAATAATAGTTTGTAATGTCACTTTTTACGTGCGCTTATTTGCAATTTTGTTTTAATGTATAAGTTATTACCATTTCCTGTTTAATTATATTTACATGTAAACCGCAATTATGACGTGGCACAATTTTCATAGAACAATTGAGGCGTGATGAAGTAAATTAATAATGTATCCACTAAACTTATCTATTGTTTCTATTGTTCACGTCAAAATAATGTTTTGTTATTTCTATACTATTTCATTTGGATTATACTTTATAGCTGACGTCCTTTAAGGCCTACATAATTTTATTGTTATAATTAACAACGTAATTTTTAATAGACCCTAGAAATAAATTTAATAAATGTCTAAATACAGTTAAACTATATGTTTTAATAAGGTGGATTTAAGTAGGTGTTAAATGTACAGCAATTTTACTTTCTCCATTGTCGTATTTTACTACCTCTGCAGGTTTCACAGATAATATTCCAGTATGACAAGCTGATATTTCTACATATAACTATAAGGGGCCAGTATTATTACAAGATGATATTTCTGCGTTATATTGTTTCTTTATTAACTAGTGAATCAAGTTATTGGGTGATATGAAGGAACTTAGCCAACCCGATTATAAAAAAAAAAAAATAGTGCTCTAAAGTTGCTTTCATGGGAGATATAGTTAAATGGTTTGGTAAATCAAGGGTTATTACGACATGTTTATTTACAAACGTCGTTACAATAGTTTTATGAACATCGTAATTATTGTCAATATTACTACTTTCGTGGCGTTGGCTCTCTTACCGGGATCTTTGGTAAAGAAGTATATGCACTAAGGTTTCTATTCGCTTCACTCATGTCTATGTCTCGGCACTGGAATCCTCGAGGCAGTACAGATGTGAAAGACTTTCCACTCGCTATGCTCATTTTCTTTTCAGTAGGGTTCTATATGAACACACTACAGTTCCCTTTACCAAATTTCTTGTTCCTATCATAATTTTCGTAACCCCTATCATACTTACGTACAGGCAATACAACAGATCAACGTAATGTCGAAAATAATTTTTTCTGTTTTTCGTTATCACGTTTCTGGCGCCATGAAACGTGATAAGTCAAAACAAAGTTACAATTGTTTAGATGATTACCAAACTTACCCTAAATGTCGTTCAGCGGGTAAAAAGAATTCTATTCCAAAAACACTGCCGTCTCTTATTTTGTAAAATATTTTTCATCCAAATATTTATCACCATTTCGAACATTGAAAAAATATTTATAAATGACGTATTATGTTCAATAGTCATCGTTGAAAAATTGTTACTATTTATATTTCTACGTCAAGTTAAATCTAATCATAGTGATAGAATTGTATAGATTGTAAGAATGCGATGAGCAGTCTATTAGATTTCTCATATCAAATTTAACCTGTCAAAACAAATTGCATTACATTTATTTCTGTCCACGAAGCTTTTCCTCAAAAAAACTTAGATCAGTATAAAAAGTGAGAGACAACTCTGAAATACAAATAAAATGATTTTATTTGTCTTGTCTTGTTTATTTTAAAATTATTTCTCAACTCTTATAATCAATATAAAAATCTTAAAACTATTTTAGTTCTACCAGTCGTATAAAATCTAGGTAACTACAAAATAAAGTTTAGTTAGCCTTTTTGAAAAACTTGTTTATATTCGTTATTTCTTGAATGAAAATTTATTTTAAAAAAATGAATTCTTTACCTAGGGTTTAAAATTATAAATTAAATTAAGAAAGAGTTGCTTTATAAAAATAAAAACAGGAACACATAATTAGCAATCCGAGTTGCATTATTTAATAGTGTTATCCTAATGATATATAAAAAATAATTAATTCTGTTCTTGTATTGCTAATTTCATAAATTGAATATTTTGCATCTTTGCGGAACTCTAATAGAAACATTATAATTTTGAAAATATTACTTAAGTCTTTAATATTAGTTACTTAAATATTGCACATGTGTTTAAAGTTGCATATTCTTTCAAACATATACGTAGGATATTCAAAGTTATGTGATGGCTAAAAACTCGATGTCAAGGTTTTTGTGAATACAAGTTGTTTTTAAGTCGAATCAGACCCAAATAGTATTATTTGAAATGACATCTATCTGTCGCTCGCTTGTCCTGCGTACAGCCAAAACGTGGAGAATGATTTTTATTAAATTTGGCGTGATAATATTTTGACTGTATCTCATGAAGTTCTTTACAAACCTTAAAATCGACTATATAGATTTCGTTAAATTATATTAAAATATCTAAATAATGACTAATAACCCGAATGTGATATTGAAAAAAATACTACTGTTAAATAATAATTGGTGAAAAATTAAGATGGGCTTTGACCAACGTTATTAATTCTCTAATTTAATAAAATATGAAGTACACATAGGAAGTGTTTAAACCACAAGCGAGGTATATAAATATAAATATTGATTTTAAAGGATGACGTTCAATTGCTTTTTTGTTATTGACAACTACCGAACTGTCTTTTTAGGTGAGGAATAATTCTGGGTGTTTTTTATTTGCTTTTGAAGATAAATAAATGTATAAGATAATTTATGCAATGTTTTTACACCTTGTATTTCGTAATTTCATTACTTGTTATTTAATTTATATCGAAATCCGACGTTAAAAAAAAAGAAAAGAAAATAATTGTAATAAAGTCTACAATATTATCGACTCATCGTTGGCTTTTTATTTTAAATACTGACCGAATCCAAATACCAAGTTGTTATACCAAATAAGCAATTTGCCCAAAGATAATAATTTGCTTTCCTTGTTATTTAAAGAAGCTACAACTTTAGGTCATAATCGCCTTATAAAAAATAAGAAAA